>VUQG01001893.1:0-12844 GCA_015106755.1 Etia nguti | reverse complement strand
TGCTAAAGAAGAATTAAAAAAAAAAAAAAAAAAAAGGTCAATGAGTGTTATGTTCGGCTCATATATCTAGGTCATGTGGTCATCCATTCGTTACAGTATACTGAGGGTTAACATGGCTGGGGGCAGTGAAGAGAGGATGGATAGAGCAATGGAAAGATGGGGGAGTGTATGGACTTAATCTGTGCCATAGTATTAAGAACAGCTGGTTTGATGCTGGCTTTCTGCATTTTAAAGGCTCTCGCACATAAGCAGGGCCGATGTGTGTTGAGGTGTTGGAATGCAATTTAAGATTACTGGAAGTTATATGGACCAAAATAGAAGCCTTGTATTTAATCTGAACACAACTATAAGAACACCATTCCACAGTGTCCTTCATCAGTGGGTTGAACCACTGTTGTATCTGTGTTGAAGGTTGGCTATTTCATTTTATTAATTCCAGAAGCATATTTGCTTCTTTAATAATGTATTAAAGAAGGAATGTTAGTGCTGCTGAATGGCCACTCTTAAGTTGTGAAATTTAAGGTATATCTCTATGTGTCTGGTGACATGAACTTCTCAGTGTAGCTGGCATAAGCTGAATCTATCCAAGAAGTATTTGCATTCATCCATCCATGCACTTTCTTAACTTATGTTTGTTCTGAGTCACGGGACGCTGGAGCCTATCCCAGTTGTCATATTCAAAAGGTATGGTATGTCCTATACATGTCACCAGTCTATCTCAGGGAATGTTTATTCTTTTATTTAACATGCAGTAAACTAGAGCTTGGACCAGTTGCAATTTTCTTGCCTGATTCTGAGTTCCAGTTTTTTTCCAAAGTGTGACCTGCCAATAGAGATTTTTTGCCAGTTCTGGTTTTCTTTCTAAGAATGACAACTGAGTAACTTTCTTAATTGAAGAATAACATGTCCATAATAATTAAACTTTACAATTTCTTTCAAACTGCAGTAAGTTACAGGATCTCTCCTCACTTCAACAACTAAAAACAAATCGTTTGGCTACTGGAAAACCGAGCAGATAATTTCAGAAAATTTATTGTGTGAACACATTGAGACTTCTATGTGCGATTCATGGTTGTAAGATCAGTCGAGCAAATTAATAACATACAGGTTAGAACATGTATACGTGTTCCACTCCCCTGCCTCCCTAGTGGGAGTAATGATTACTAAAAACAAACAGGCCTCATGTGACAGCAAGTCAAATGCTCTCATCTCAACAAGGTAACTGTGGGTCAGACTCTTCTGTTGTTGTTTTTTTCTTTTAATCTGTCCTTCTCTTAGTTTAAGGTTAATGTATGATACTGGAATATGTGGCCTGGTCCTGTTACCTTACTCTTATCTTTTCCACAAGATGTTGATATTAGTGTGTAAATATTAGTCTAGCACCTGTGTAGCAGTTCTGATAACTGAACCTCATGTTAGCCTAGCCTGGCAAACTTTGCGTTGTGTGCGGTGAGTGTTAAGAGGTAAGTTTAAACACAGTTGCGTGCTTGTGTTCAAGTATAACAAAGGTCAGTCAAAGGTTAGAATTGGCTAAGCGTGAGGAAAACCCTTTGCTTTTATATTCTCATGGGTTGTGATCCTGTGACATTTTGTCTGTTGTCACTGAAATACTGTAACAATTTGAGCAACACTTATATTTTTGTAGCATTAGTACTTCTGAAGAGCAAGGGGAAACTGGGCCGCGTTTCAATCACAGCTCAGCGTTTTGTGCTGAAATGCAGCAAGTGTGCAAAAACCAGACTAATGGATTTTTTCTTCCTTTTCAGTTACATTTGGGAGGGGGTTTATTTGGTCTTTGTGTTTTGACATGGGTTTTTTTTTGTAAGTATACCCAACCTGTTGACTAAAGAGGAAAAAAAAAAAGTGAAATGAGAATAGAGAAGTGGACTAGGGAAGTGCACCAGCAGTGGGTAAGCTTACTGTAAAATAAAACGATCATTCAGTGTAAATGGCAACCCTAGTGTGTGTGTGTGTGTGTACGTACAAAAAAACCAAAACGAAAAAAACCAAAACCCTTCCACTGTCTGAATATCTCTCTTTGTTGAGAAAGCAGTGGGCAGATCTACCCAATGCATTTGTTTGTTTGGGCTGAGCTGCTGGTACTTTAGTGTGTGGTTCTCAGACTGGAGGGTGCAGAGCCACTGCAAGTGAGGAGGGGGATTTTGAAGTTGACCTAAGTTTTTTATTTTTTATAGGGAAAATAAACAAGAGTTTGCTGGTGCTATAGCAGTGGCATTTATTTTAGTAATAATTTCCTTCAGTGTTTTTAAAATTGTTATTGAAAGAAGTTTTGATATGTGGACCGTAAACTTTTCTCATCGTGCCAGAAGTAACTTGAGAGCCCCAGCTCATATCAGTGATTATTAGTATTATATAAATGCCCTTTGAAGAATATTCCAACTTCACTAGCCTCGTTCCAACTGCTGCTCAGAACAACTATAAACGCTTTGATTCCTGCTGTGCTCAGATAGAGTCTCTTAAAGGGGTCTGAGAGGTCATATGCTGGCCCTTACTGGAACCTTCTAAAGAATAAATACGGTCAGCGTTTTGGTTTGATACATTTGTGTCTTTTTATACAAGTGAATGAACAGAATGTTTTTCCTAACTTCTTTGGGTGTTTTGTGTAATTCACAGTGCCTCGGCACTAGCGCTGGGGTCGCTTGTTGGAGAGGAGCCTTTTATCTCTCCTTTGGCACTACATCATGGGCATATGTAATCCTCCCTTCAGTTTGCAACAGCAAGGCAGGCGTGCATGCAGTCACGTGTGCGTAGCCACGCTCTCTCTCTCTCTCTCTCTCTCTGTTCTTTTTTTTTTAAAATATGCGTCATTCAAGAAACACACACTAGCACTACTGTCTCATATATGCTTCACTGACAGGGTGACATGAAATACAAACACATTAAGCATGCAAGGATGCCACACCCATGCTCAGTCTACTCTGCCACTGTCCTCATACTTAAGTCTTTTTCCTAACTAATCCTTCCCTGCAACAGTGAGAGCTGGCTGCGATTGGTTTGTCCTGTCAGTATTCATGTCTGCCTACATATTAGTCTGACTTGGGGCATGAACTGTAAGTGGTATTAATTCCGTGTGTGTGTCTGTCACCATGCAGCTTGGCAGGCCATTGTGTTTTGTTGCTGTGTAATGCTCCAAGCTTCAAGCTCTTTTCCATGCAGTCTGCACCCCTCTCAGGGTTCAGCAGTGTACTACATATGCACGCATGCACTGCAGCAAAACATTAGCTATTTATAGCTCTGACCCACAAGGACAAAAAAAGCTCCTTGTTGAATTTATCTTCTTCTGTGTCATGTCTTGCTCATTCATAGCTGCTTTTTTGAAAGGACGATGATGCAAAGGTGGGAGGAAAAAGCGAGTAGAAGAGATTGCATGATTAGAAAGCAGCAGGGAGTCAAGAGGTTGAAGGAATGAGTCAGTGGTGCAGAATAGGCAATAGAGCAAAGTAGGGAGTGGTTTGATGAGCACACGGATGTGAGTGCTTTTGTATTTTTAATATGTGCGTAAAAGCACTTGTAACGGGAGGTCCTCCAGTAGTTCTCCAGCACTTAATCTAATTTCAAGTTTTACTAATTTCTATGGATTTAGGCGAATCGGTGGAGTCTGTAATACCTATATGTACATTTTCTCCTGCTGCACCTGCATCCGTCTAATCACAGTGGAATAACGTGGGAGAGTTAAAGATGAATCAGTCTGTGAAAACATTCTTTGAATGAAATTTATATAATCCGTTGTTCTTCAGCGTTGTAATTGGAGGCTTGTAGGCGAGACCGCTATGTAGGTGGGGAGTCTACTGTATGTGTTTGCATACTGAGAGAAAATGAATGGGATTATATTGATCTGAGTGGGACAGAGTGTAGCCGTTCAGACACACCCAGGTGGTTCCGCTCCGTCTGTTTTACAGTCCACTCTGATTTGCTACGATCAGTTCGACATCTAATTTGGCTGAGTATAATGATCTTTCTGGAAACTGCTGTGACCCTCAGCAGTCGTTAATAACATGCTAAGAATAGTTTGCAACTTTCCAATCGTTTCTGAGCTCAGTGGTGGTGAAAACAGACGCATGCATACAGCATGTGTACACCCGTATAGATTCTTGGGTTTGTGTGTTTTTTTTCTCTGTGTGTGTGTGTCTGCTTTTTTTTTTTCTTTATGTGGGCTAGGTGGTCTATAAGTATGACTCATCCACTCACTGCTATAAATTAACAACAGCACAACAACGGCTTTAAGCTGTGGAGCTACAGCTTGATCCTGTACACATGTGCAGTTGCTGCATTTGTCCCTTTTTGTGGGTGGAAATGTGCAACTGCTTAGAAGATAATTCTTTGTGGATATCTAGGGAAGGACTGATGAAGCTGTGTTTTTGAAATGGGGACAATAAGAATAGCGTTTGTGTGGCTGGACACAGTAGCTGTCTGTGGTCAGACTAACTGAACTTTCTTGAGGCTTCCATCTGTCATTTACTCTGACAATACACAGTGTGAACTGCTTGTCACTGCCATGCACAGTGCCATTATGTGAACAGGCTTACATGTTCTCGTACAGTAGGTCTTTGTTAGTGTAGGAGACAAGTGAAAGGGTGGGGGCTCTTATGGATTGACATAGACGGAGAGAAGAAGTGAATAAATATGGAGTTTGAGCGTCAGTGAAACGGGTCGAAGATCAGATTCAAAAGAGGGGGATCTGCAAAGATAGGGTTTATTTCACTGTTGGTAAATGAAAATATTGGTTGAACTAACGCATGCAGGCTCAGAACTTGAAAGTTCTCTTTTGTTCCAACTACAGATTTCTTTCTTTATCTTTTTTTCCCTTCTTTTTTACATCTCCTTTGTCTCCATTCTTTCTTTTGTGCGTCTCTCCCCTGCAGAGGACAAGCGGGCTGCCAGGATGAAGGAGGAGAATTTGTTTCATCGGAGGTATTCGCTGTGCCCCAGTGCCACCTCCCCGCCCAAAATTGATCCCCGCACCCTCACCCGGAACCTCTCTTATGGAGGAGACAACGACCTCTACAACCTCAGCCCAGGTACAAGGCCAAGATGTCACAAGTGACAAATGAAAAGTGAAGAAGACAAAACGTGATATTTTGTGAAATAGTGGATTCCAGTGTCTGGGAAAGTATGGCGCTGTGGTGAAATGCACTTATGCCATATTAATCAGCGAACCTCAGCTGCTCCTTCTAAACTGCTTTGTGCACTGCCATGCTTTAATTGTTTGTCAGCAAGTTTTTTCATTTATATGTGACTGTGTGTTGTGGGTTCCCACCAGGCAGTGAGACAGACAGGAACGGTCTCTCCATGCTGAGTAATGAACTTAGTCCTGTCTTGTCACCAGGCAGCAAGGTAAGAACTCAGTTCCTGATTGGGCAGGTCCTCGACAGTTGACTATTAATGTCTCACTGGGTGAGAGCACATTGTTGCCTTTTGTGATGACTACTTCTCTCTGATTGCTCATAGTAGTAGCAGAATGAGACATCTGTGAGAATGTTATTGTAGGGAAATCCAGCAGTTGTTGAGGCCTTGTTTTTTAATAAAATTAGTTTTGGGGTTTTTTAACAAATGGGCCACTAAAAAATATACAAGGAAGCGAAAATTTTACATCGTGTTTAAACAGCACCAACAAAACAAGAATAAATATAAAACTGTGGGATTTAAAATCTCAGGCCAGTGGTGGGAACTGTGTCCTTAGGACCATAAGCCATGTATTTGACACCCAGAACTATTTTGCCCTGGTGCTGTTTATGTTGTATTAGTGCTAACTATCCTATCTGTCTCCGTCCTTATAAATATGAATTAGGAGTGGTAAATAAACATTTCCAGTGGCAACTGGGTAATAGTCCTGTCTCGTCTCCTCTCCTCATGTCGCTTTGCCTCGTCTCGCAAGATTGCCTATTTATATGTGCAATAATTCACATGCGCCACTGCATCTCTGGCATTTTACCCTATCTCCCACCCTGAAGTCACCCCAAAATACTGAGAGTAGCCTTACCCTCGCATGTTGTCATTTACCCTGGATTGTCGTCGTGTACCACATTTGAAAAATGGCTTTCTCTTTGGATGTTACAGAATGCCTGTGTGGGCTCAATGATAATATTGGGTTAGTGCATATAGAACAAGTGGTTAAGTAGCTGCACATCACAGTAAAATTGCAAATTACTTACCACTGTGATTCTAATCTCTGTTTACTTCAGTGCACCCTTTGTTGTTTAACCAAGGAAGTTAGTGGGTGTGTGGTCACAGCACCACAAATGACTGCCTGCCAAGTTTCCTTGTTGATTGAAAGGGCCACCCACCCCTCTTTACAAACCTTTGAAAACAGTGAAATATTGGGCCGTTCCCAATTAAAGCATATAAGGTTATTTAAACTTGTATTAACCACAAATTTATGTAAACTAATATCCCTCCAAATAGCATTATTTGTCCGTCCTTTAAGTCTCTCTTTCCTTTCCGTCCTAACTCCCGCCTCCAGTCTGAGTCCAGGATGTTTAATGGTGTTGAGAAGGACTGCCCCTCCCCCACCGAGAAGCTGGCCCGGAAGGAGTCTCTCAAGGTACAGGTCACATCCTTGCTTGAGATGGTCAACAGCTGTGTTGACTCATTTGCATGCTCATTTTAAATGTTGCAATATTCAAATATTTAAATGTGTACCTTTTTATGTTAAGTCTTTGAACTTGAATGCTAGAGTTAGTTTGACTCTGCTTCCACCTAGTGTTAAAACTTTTATATCAGTCCTTTGGTCAGTTCGGATCATTCATTAGTGTTTCCTTTGTTTTTATAATGTTCTAAAGGTCCAAAAGCAGAATTATAGGCAAGAGAAGAAGCGAGCAGCTAAAGAACTGTCCACTGCACTCAAGGACCCCAGCGTCATCATCATGTCCAACTGGTTAAAGGTGTGAGACTGTTGCAATAACAGCCAGGATAATAATAACCCTGCTGTCACACTGATGTTATTAGATATCGATTTCCCAGTTTCCATCTCTCTTTTTAATGCTCTTAATATTTAATATGCTTTAGTTGTGAATTAACATAATTCATTTTCTTTACTTTATTTAGTTACTCTAAATTGCTTCCACTCTCATCCCTTATGCTTCTTTAGATCCGTGGCTCTTTAAAAAGTTGGACCAGACTGTGGTGTGCCTTGAAGCCTGGAGTTCTCCTGATCTATAAGACCCCCAAAACAGATCACTGGGTGGGCACCATCCTGCTCAGTGCATGTAAGCTGATCGAGAGACCCTCCAAGAAGGACGGCTTTTGCTTCAAGCTGTACCACCCACTGGATAAATCAATTTGGGCTGTCAAGGTCAGGCATATTTGTAGGTTTATTTAGTATAATTAAAATTATGTAATCAAAAACAGGTTAGACTTTAATTGACATGTTCACTCAGCATTAGGACAATTTAATATTTTGTGTATTTAGACAGTTAAATCTGATTGTATTTTTGTTTGTGTAGTAATAATTTCATTTCATTTACTGTGTGCGGTGAAAAAATCTGTCTTGGGTGACACCTAGTGGTTGTATTAAAAAGAAACTGGCTGTCTTCTTTTTTTCCTCGCCGTAAATGTTATTTCTAAATGATAATTATCTCGTTTAGTGCTGTATAATTCTCATGGCCCTTGAAAGAGCCATTTGTTTCAGTTGGTACAACATGAATACACAACATGAAGCGTGAGTCAGTGTTTGATCCATATCCTCAGGGTCCCAAAGGAGAGAACGTTGGCTCCATCACGCAGCCTCTACCCAGTAACTACCTGATCTTCAGAGCTGCATCTGAGTCTGATGGTGAGGCTTCTGAAGGTGCAGCTTCTTGCATGTTTGATGAAACTATATATGCAACCAAACTGATCAACCCTTCTTCCCCTTAAAAAAAATCTGCTCTCCAGGTCGGTGTTGGATGGATGCCCTGGAGCTGGCTCTAAGCTGCTCCAGCCTCTACAAGCTGACGGCCAAAGCTGGGAAAGAAGGAGATATCAGCACGACTTCAGAGTCCTCCCATATACTTCACCTGCTGCAGTCCACGGCACTCACTGATACAGAGCTGCTGCAGTAAGTCATGAAGTCACACAGCTAGATCCACGGACATATGATTGATTTCAGTCTTGCTTTTATAGTTTGTTATTATTGGATCATCGATGATTCCTGTATTCATGCTTTACATGTGATGCAGCATGTGAAATTCAGGCTAAAGCCCAAGACCGCAAAAAACAGATTTGATTATTTATTTATTTTGTTTATTCTCTATACATTTTTAACTAGGAGATGTCAAACTGTGTCTGTTCTTTAAATTATTGTAGTTTTGTAATACAACTAGGGAAAGAGTCACTTTTAGTGCATTTGTATCTGATCAAGCTTCTTATTTAAAAACTCTGCTAGGCTTATAAGAAACCACAGATTCATCGCAATTTATACACCATTATTGCCACGGGCTCAAGATAGAAAAGTCGGTAGAATCACTAAGGGGCAAATTTAACTGGCCGAATAGCCCCCCTGGTTATGTTTGGCTGAACTGAGGGCAGGATCTCACCTTATAGATAAGAGGTTTGCTGGACGAGGACCTGGGGAAAAATAGTGCTCTGTTTAGCTCTAGTTTATGAATTAAACCGTTCAATAAGCTACATTTTTCAGACATAGTTTTCAGAGCTACTCGCAGGCAGTGAAGAGACTGGAAATATTGGAGAGACTGGTTGATGCGTCATTGCTTGGCTGTTTTTGTGCACAACTGGGATTTGCAGTCTCCATCTTTGGCTGGCTTTTTCCATGCTGTGTCACATAAAGCCTCTGTGCTTTCTGCTGGTCAGCGCAGAACAGTGGATGAAGAAACATGGATTCTCTGGAGATATTTTTGATGAATGCATAACATTCCACGTTGGCTACCTTCATAATGTTTGGGACATTTTTTTTTAAAATCATTGAATCATCTGGTTTCAAAGTGCTTTAATTCTACAGTCGTTCACCTTTAACAATCAAAATACATATTGTTAGAAAGAGCAGTTCTGAGGGGGTTTTTTGTAGTTTTTTGCCTCTCCGTACCATTACAGTCGATTGTAAATTAAACAATCAATATATGATTGAAGTACAGACTGTTGGGTATAATTCAGGGGATTTTACCAAAATTTTGTAGCAACTGTTAAAGAATTACAGTTATTTTTAAACACCTTTTTCAGAGTCAAAAAGTTAATTGGACAGTTGATTGAAAAATACTTTCATGGCGACATTCCCTTGTCATTTCATTGTAAATGAAGCAGACATAATAACTGAATTTTATTCAAAGTGTTAAATTTGTATTTTATAGCTTTTCACTATAATTTTAGTGCAATTTTAAATATGTAGCCCAAAGAAATGTTAGTGCAAGTGAGATTGGCCATTATTTGGCCAAAAAATCCAAATAAACCCATCAGAGAAAGAGAGCAAAAACTTTAGAAGTGGCCAAATCAACAGTCTGGTGCGTTGTTAAAAAGAAGAAATCACTGGCCAGCTCAGCAACAACAAGAGACCTGAAAGACCAAAGAAAACAATGAAAGTGCATGATGACAGAATTATTTCCATGGTGAAGAAAAACAGCCTCATAACATCCAACCAAGTCAAGAGCATTGTGTATCACAGTGAAAGTCTACAATCAAGAGATTTACACCTTTAGGAATGAAAATACAAGGGGTTTGCAACAAGTTGCAAACCACTGGTTAAACTTAAGACCAGAAAGACCCTACACGGTTCTGAAAATAAATTCTTTGAACTTACATTGGTTCTGTACAGTTAATTTTGAATCTCTGAAAGTATGAGACTGTGTCCTTATCCCAAACATTATGGAAGACACAGTATACACCATGCTAGTGGCATGTCTTTGTTAAAAACTGGTGCATAATATAATATAAACATGTTAGTTTACAGTTTTTATGGTCATCTGTCACCCTGAATTTATAAACCATATTTAAGTTTTTCCTGGCCAGTCGGTTTTGGAAAAGTTCATCATTTAACTCAGAAAGCAAAAGCAAAATGTGTGTCATTAACAGGGCAAAATAGAAAAAGAGTACATCAGAGTCCAAAACACTGAGTCATCACAACTAACCCCCCCCCAAAAAAAAATAATTACAAATTAAATAGACTTCAGTTGTTGTGTAAGCTATATTCAAAAAAATAAAAATGTATTTTTGTTGGAGGTAGTCTCTGCATTTAATGTAGATGTTGTTTAGAAAGCAGAGCATTGTGCCATAGGAAAAGTGTGGGCAAGATTAATAACGATAATGCTGGCTCATTACCAGCATGCACAATAGCAGGATATGCTGGCATACAGCCATCATTAGTCCACCTTTGCGTTTTCTGTTGTGACGTGTCAGTCTGCTGAGGAAAGAGTCTGTTGAGCATGTCCTGATTTTGCCCTTCTTTGTGACTCACATGTTATCAGCCTTTATAAAGCTGGAAAATTGGATTCTGCAAAGTTCTGGCATTTTGCTCGTGTGAGTGGATACATTCTCACCTTGTGAAAGTGGTTAAAAAATGTGTTTTACTGAGATCTGGGTATCATGGGAAAAAAGGGAAGGATACAGTGATGATTGTGGGAAATGCCTTCCATTTCCCATTTATGTTGTCAGAGTAACTATGCTTATTAGGCACTCTAAGACTTGATCAATGTCTATGAAAAACAGTCATTGGACTTAATTTCACAGCTTACACCCAACAGAACATAATCAGTATAAAATCAGTATAAAACTTCTAATATTTGCTGTGAAACAAGAAAGCTCAGTTGGGGCTTTGTATGAAGTTTATCAACAGCTGAAATCATAAGGTGTCCTGTTTGCCTCTGAAATCCTATTTGCAGTATAAATATGTGGCTCGTAGCCCTCATTCTGATCTGTTTGTGTACTGTTTACATCCAACATTAGAAGTCTCATTCCTCCTCACACCTCCCTTCCTCTTACCTCGTCCCTCCAGACATCCATCCCAGCATTACCTCCTCTCCAATTGCTCTCCCATCCAATCACAAAAGCCCAACCAGTCACATGACTGAAAGAGGAGCAGGAAGATGGAGCACAATATGAGCCATACACCACCCAGACAGAGACGGTAGCAGCACAGCCATTGCAGGCATGAACACAGACACACGTATGCACACACACGAGCGCACACGCATTCAGGAAGCAGGTGTGCCAGAGTCAAAGAAACAGAGCGTCACCTTTTTTTTTTTTTTTTTAGTGAGTAGAGTGACAACATTCGCACACGCACACAGGAGAGGAGACAAGGACAGGCTGCATTTGTGTTTGGATTTACTGGTGGTGTTTTGATCCTTGAGGAAGAGTTTGTCTGTATGTTTTAAAACTTTGAGGTAAGGAAAGCTTATTTGCCTTGGGGTGTGTTTGGATTAATAAGTAACATTAACGTTAGCTGGAATGTGACTGTTCAGGTGTGGCAAACCCTGGGGCATTTTGAACATGTAACTATCTGTGCTTGCAGCACAATGCAGGTATTTTCCACTGTCCCAACGGTTGCGCGTAGTGGTTAGGAAACCAATCTTTGGAAATTGTCGGCATTGATTTTGCATGATTTAGGACACTGCGGTCTCTGTCCACAGACTTCCACTGTCTGAATTGTAAAATGGCTGTAGGTTGTTCCTCTTTAGCTACCAACCTCATAAATCTCTCCCTCCCGCCCCTCACTCTCACTTCTTCCTCGTTCCTTCTTTGACAGTTCACAAGCTGATGTATGACTTTCTTCTTTTTCTATTTCCATATTTTTTTCCCTTTTTTTCTGATTAAGTGATAGCAGATCTGAGGTCTGGGCCTTTTTGTTGCAGATTGCAAAATCACACAGCTTGAAAACACTAACTCGGCACAGCATGAAGTTTAAGATAATTATTTTCTCGAGTTTATTTTTGGGTTAGTGTAAGCATTTGCTGCACAGACCATATGTGTTTGGATAGTTGTGTATTGTTTTTGTTGTACAAGCTCTGTGACTGATTTTCACCGTGGGGAAAATGTAGTCCTTAAACCTTAAAAACCAATCAAATTAGTTATCTTAGTCGGTGATGGTGTGAAGTCTTCAATCTTAGTCATCAGCAGAATCTGTCTTTCTTGATGTGGGATTTGTTTGTTTGTTTTTCCTTTTTTTGCATGTGAGTCCGAGGACACACGAGTCTCCTGTGTACCTCATCCCTCATCCTGTTGCTGCCGACAGCAATAATAAAAGTCAGGACAGGTGTGCCGTAGAACTGAGTGCTGCTAATTTACATGTTTGTAAATGATCTTGTAGACAAAGCCCCAGGGTGTCTAAAAACTCACCGTTTTACATTATGTGCTGACAAATAGTTAGTAGCCGATTGTCCAATTACTTTTAAGCCCTTAGAATTTGTGCACGCTATTAAAAATGAGTGACAGAAACACAGACACATTGCTGTCGAACACTGAAGCCAAGATGGCAGCAGCAGCATGTCTCCTTGTTGAATGTCTGCTTTGAATTTGTGGGGTATTTTGTTGTTTTTTACTATTTTAAATGGATTTAAGTTTTCTCCAACAAGCTTTTTTAAGAGTATCCTAAACTGTTCTGTAAATTTTTGGAAAGTGGCCTATTTATTGGGACTTCTGCTACTACCAGAAGTTGTCTGCACCACACCAGGGCCTGTGCTGCTAGCATAAACCAACTGAGCTTCACCAGGGCCTGTGCTGTTTGCTGAGGCCATCTCACTGCACCGGGGCCTGTGCTGCCGGCTGGACCCATCGGCACCACCCCAGGGCCTGTGCTGCTGGCTGGGGCCATCTGCACCACACCAGTGCCTGTGCTGCTAGCATAAACCAACTGAGCTTCACCAGGGCCTGTGCTGTTTGCTGAGGCCATCTCACTGCA
>VUQG01001891.1:18653-54612 GCA_015106755.1 Etia nguti | reverse complement strand
TTTTGGTGAACCTCTGAGAATTATAGCCTCAGCTTCCTACTCACCTGGTGTGGCCTTCAGCATTTGTAGCCAATCTGCTTAAGGCTTGAGATGCTCTTCTGCATACTTTGGTTGCACTGCAATTTCTGACGACCTCTGGTACCTTTATCATACTCTCATTAATGTACAGACAGCTGTTCATAGAGAAGATCACTCACTCTGGTAAGTTTGAGTATTTCTAAGCAGATTTTATAACAATGATATAATCACATCTACTTACTGTGTCAGTCAAGCTGAATCTAAAACCATCTGTATTGTGTGTGAGTCTGAGTTTTCACTTCAGGTAGGATGAAGAAAAGTTTGTTTTTTCATGTGACGTACACACAGCTTATAATGTTTCTTCTCTTAATGCACGAGCATCTAATTAAACTCACTAGTCAAAGGGTAAGAGTGCAGTTTTATTGATAGTACAGACATAATGCAGTGCACACAGTATTGCTCTCTGCAGCTATGAAGTCAAATTCATGTCGTGTGTAGAATACATTCAGTGCACATCTCCCACAAAACATTAAAATATCACAAGCGCCGTCAGTCATCTTTTTTTTTTTTCCCGGTAACAGCGAAGGGCTTCGTCCTTTCACATGACACAGTCCCCGTGTGTTATTGTTCAGTGCAGTTTTTTGGCAGCAGGAGTTTATCACAGCCAGCAGCAGAGCGCTGCTTGTGTCTAAAATTGAAGCACAGTGCAGTTTACATGAAGAGTAAAGCATTAGGTTCAAACAACAAGATCAACCCCCAGTTTCTGCAGATAATAGTGAAAAATTAAGCAGCATTAACCTGTCACAGAAGCATGTGATTTTGTTTTCGTTTCCTGTTGAGGAAGGTGTTAGCTAGTGTTGCTGTACAACAAGACAGCAAAGCTAAAGGCTAAAGACTTGAAGGCACGTCGCGTTCACTGACAGGAATAACATCAGGCCAAAACAGCGTTGAGTCAATGTTCGGCTTCTCGAGACTTCAAATAAGCAGTGTATATGTTAACTGTCAGCAGGATTGTTTCAGTAAAATTTCCCCCTTTCAAGCCTTGTTAGCATCAGCAGGACTTTAATATATAAAGCTATTTCAAAACTCTAAAACAAAAGTTACAAACTTAAAAAAGCTGAAGAAATATTCTGCTATTTCTGCTTAACTGACAATAATGCCCACCTCTAAACAGAGATCTGGTGCATTCACACACAAAGCAAAGGAGCTTTGCGTGTTGTTTCACATTATGGTCTTTTTTAAATGCACAAAAGTTTACCTGCAGATGACATCCATCCATCCATTATTACTGTAGGAGCTGCAGAACTACTGAAGTTTTTAAGCCTTTAATTCAAACAATTATAAACTTTACTGTTTGCATAATTTTTATATGAACCAAGAATATATGCAATATAAACATCTGGAAGAACCTCAGGCCAGTGAGAAATAACTTGAAATACTTCCCTATAACTAACTTGAAACCATCAGACACTTCAAACATCTCACAGTCAGGCAGATTTTGGTGTCCAGCTGTGTCTGCTGGAAATGTTTTAGAATAAAATTTTAAAGTGTGTTTTTATGACTTTGACATTTATTGGTCTGATCCTTCTTTTCGCTCACAAACTAAAATTATAATAAAGAATTTTTTAGTGTATTCAAGTTAGGAAATCAACGGTGGAGGACTAAAACTGTCAAAATTTAAACAAATTAATTTTTTTAAAAGGACCTAATAAATAAATATGGCATCACATGCACTGCAACTAATACACTATATGTAGGATTTCTTTTTTCTTTTTTTGTTTAATTTGATGCTTGTTAATTACATGTAGAATAAATGTATTTACTTTCCTATTTTTTCCATTAAATTTGTTTATTTTTTTCCTCAAACCTTTTTATTTTACATTTCAGTTTCATGATGAAAAAAAAAAATCAGTGTGGCCATCAAGGTGTTGGCTTTTAGTATTTGTTTAATATACTTTGGGAAACTTTCTTCAAGATCAACCCTCTGGTTGATCAACACCAGGATGCATTGTGTCCAAGAGGTTAATTAATCATTCTGAAAATAGTACTGTCATTTAAAAATGAGTCAACTGATTAAAAAAAGCAAAATAAATGGTAAATAATAAAGTAAAATTGATGCAGAGGTGCCTACGTACATTAAAAAATGTATAAAAATTGAAGCATTTTGTAATATTCAAAATATATTTATTATGTATTTCGTCCACAAGCTTTTATACGAAAATAATGCTTATATTTAAAAATAATATTAATTTGATGCATTTAATGGCATATTCATTCATTTTCGATGTTAACTTATTTCTTTCTTTTGGCAGTTTTGGTCCTCCATACAATGGCTAATAAAGACAGAAACGATGCTAAAGTAACAAAAACAAACAAACAAAAAAAACACCTACTCTTAGAAACTGTGATATATTCTTATGTAGTGGAGCTCTGAGATAAATCCTCTCTGACCTGTTAGGATGACAGGTTACCAAAAGTGTGCACGTTAAATGAGCTGCTTGTGAGTCAATGTGACTTTTATTTACGAGGCCTGCTCAGCCCGTAACCAGCCGGTGTGAACGTAAAACGAACTAAAAGGGTCCAAGTCAACTTTTCCACTGTGGAGCAAACCAAACTAAGCCAGGATGTGATTGCACCCAGAGAAAAGAAGATAATAAATATAGGCAAAAATGAAACTTTACATAAAATTTTTCAAATTATGACTCGGTTCTTCTTTATCGTTCACCAGTGTTCGGCTTTACTCACTAAAGCTTGAGCTGTTTAAGGATCAACAACACAATGTGCCCTTGTGTGTCCATATCAGCCCACATCATCTATCTAAAACATGCTTTGCAATAATACGGCTCAAAAGCAAATCCCTGACTTAACCTGCTGAACCCTGAGGAGGAGGGGGATTAGGTTGGATAGAGAAGGAGGAGGGGGAAAAGGAGGAAGATGAGGGATAAGAAGGAGAAGAACTGATGGGTAAGGAGAGGAGCTACAATAATTTGTTTTTAACAGTATTCAGTAAGTGCTGAGAAATCCCACAGAACCTGAAGGCATCGTATGTGACCTGCTGTAAGAAAAATATAATCAAAGAAAAAAAACACCCAGCCTGGATATTATGTTTCACTTCTAACAACTTAACTCTGATCTAACCATTAAAAAAAAAAGTCTGATTGCACTTGAAAGCAGCATGGCAACAACATTAAAAGGTGATTCAAAGAGAATAATCGCTGAAAACTCCCGCCACGCTTTAACCTCAGATTGAATTTTTTGGAGTGATAAAGTTTGACATGAGTCGGTAAACTGACTGCCTGACCCGACTACGCCTCTCGCAGGGAAGCAGCAGGCGGTAAAAAGATCAAACACCATCAAAATCACGATCTTTAATTCTGTTTCTGCCGTTTCTGAGCGCGGCCTCACTCAGCGGCGAGCTTTTCTTCTCCTCCTCCCCTGCGTGAGGGCAGCAGAGAGAGAGCGAGGCAGAAAGAGAGATGAAAGAGGTGACTGAGGGATGACGGCGATGCAAACGGCACACGCTGAGTTCTGATAGTAACTTTGGAAACGCTTTCAGCACAGAAGTACAGAAGGGAATCTAACGGCAAAGGCACAAAATGCACACATATCAAACATAAGCGCAGACACAGCCACTGCTAATCAGGTGTGACTATATCAAAGGACATCTGGATCTGACAATTAGGCTGACTTCATCACTCATGACTTCAGGAAGACCACAGAAAAAGTCTGAAAAAGAAGAAGAAAGGGCTAATAAAATCTGGGCATGTTTCACTCTCAGAACAGTGGTATGGTTTCTCATTGTCTCTATTTATTCACGTCTCCTTGTCTTTTCCTTTATATGCTCCTTATCTTCACTTTGTTTCCTTGGCTGGTCCAAATGGTCCCACCATCTTCATGGCAGCATAGTTCTGTGAGAGGAAAAACAGAAAATAATGTAGGAAGTTCCTTTCTCTTTGTTGCTAATGCTTTCACTTCTTCATTTTCTCCCCCTTTTCCTGTCAACTGTCATTTAAAGAGTCAAAATTTAGGCATTTGTTTTTTACATTTTCTTGTTTTTTACATTAATTTTGTAATTTGTTTATGTTCTTTTAGTTTTCAGCACACTTCTTTTGCCTCGTCTTTGCCTCCATGTCTCATTTTCCCAGTGTTATTCACTGTAAGGCTTCAGTCACACAGACCTAGAGACTGGTATGTGGCACCCCTGGTAACTTCTAGTCTCTCAGGAGAAATTGGTATTTACCGACCGACTGGCATTCTGTCTGCAAACCCTTGATTAACTAACCACGAACAGCTTTTGGAGACAAGTCCGTGTCTTCCATGCAAACCGGGGGCCGCGGCAATCTTAGAAGTAATTGCAAGGAAGGTTATGGTGCAGCTTGTTAAGCAATCTCCAGCAACCACTTGCCAACCAGTTGGGGATTATGCATTTTTTCCTACCGATGGTTACCAGAGGGTCAATGACCGATCTCTAGGCCTGCGTTACTGAGGTTTTAGCAATCAATTTCACTGCAACTGCCACCAGCCTCCAGCAATCACAGCAAATGGGCGGTAATACTCATTATTCAACAGCATCTAGAGGTTGCCAGATGGTTGGCAACCCATTTCTAAACCTGTGTGACTGGAGCCTCCTCCTCTCCAACTCTGCTGCATTGAAGCTCTCTGATGCTGCTTTGTCACAGCTTCTCTCTTTCACTCACACACACACACTAAAACTTGCCGGGAAGGAGTAGAGGAAGACTCCAAGGAAGAGGAGGATGAAGAAGAGGATAATGAAGAGAATGATGAACCACTTGAACCGTCTCCACAGGATGTATTTGAGGGTCTTGTAAGGGGAGGAGAACCACAGGAAGGATGTCTCTGGACGCCTGAGAGAAGAAAAGATGAGGATGAGAAACTATATTTGTGTGAGTGGTTCACCGTGTGTGTGTGTGTGTGTGTGTGTGTGTGTGTAGACTCACTGAGGCTCCTCCAGGTGAGGGTTCATGTTGGGTTCATCTCTGCCGAGGCCTGCCGGTCTCTCCTCTTGCTCCTGCTCCGTCACTATCTCCAGAGACATCTCCACCTTCCCCTGAAATGGAGGCAGCAAACACACATTTGTCTCATCCTTTCTTCAGAGCACAAAGTAGGCAGGACTGGCAGGTGGGTGAAACGGTAAATGCTCACAGGATGAATGATTTTTACTTTACAGTCTTTATTTAATGGAAGGATTTTAAACTTCATCCCAATACCCAGTAAAATACTCGATGCTGGTGTTTGATAAATAACTGTATGGTGTACATATTATAAATATTTTAAGATTTTCTTGCATTTCGCATTGACTTGGTTTACTTTGATCTAACATTAAAATTTGTTTCATGAGCTGGAAATGTGTAAGTGTGACAAATATGCAAAAAAAGAAAAAAGAAAGGGGCAGTGGGCTTATACTTTTTCACATCCCTGTGGAAAATTGTTTTGTGTGTGTTTGTGCTCTCACAGCGATGATCTTCTCTCCGTCCTTCTCGCAGGTGCAGGGCCACCAGCCTTTGACAGTCTTCTGTTCAAACAGAGACACCAGTTTGTCCGGCAGCTGATCGAGCACCTGAAGGGTACATTTCTCTGGAGACTTTGCTGGACGCAACATGTGGTTCAGGTCCATCACCAGGTGACCTAAAGAAACAAGCACACTACAGTTACACAGAGACAGTTACATATAGATAAACGTCTAAACAATCCAGCCTCAGGATTGTCAAAGTGCCCCTCGTAAACCCCCTTCCCATTTGTCTCTACTCGGATCGACTCGGCAAGGTTCGCTACAGTTTTTGGGGTTTTCCATTAGGTCATAATACCTGGCTCAGCCTGGGTTCAAGGGATCCGAGCAGGTACTAAAATGTGACGTTAAAAGACTGCATACCACTGGCTGCTCAGTAGCATCACTCAATGAGTCATTGAGAGTCATTGTCCCAGCTTGATGGATCAAAATAATAAAAGCTGGGGAAACAGTGCAATGTTGGCCCACAGGCAGTGTAAACTCTCGATAGGGCAGGGATTACCCTGTTTCCCTTGTAGCTCTTTCCTAATGACATTGTACTAGTTATGAAAATGTCAAGCTATGATTGGCTCAAGGTTTAGCATCTCATGTGACCGTGCAATGACCTAATCACACAAACAGTGAAGGAAAAAACTATTTTCTGCCAGGTGAAAGTCCATAAATCTGCCAGGAAGTCAAACCGTGTCAACAACGACAATTCCCGGGAGTTTTCTGTTAGCCGATAAACTGCACTTTTCATGCAGTGAAATGTTTTACAGCCTGAACTCTGTATTTGTTAAAGCAGGGTTGTGAAGATGGATATTTTGGGAAAGCAAGGCTTAGATCTCTAAAACTCAGCAGATTCAGCTGTCTGTTTAGCCGGTTTTTCTGAATGACTAATTACCGAGCGTGCGCTGAGTGAATTATTGGCGACCCTGTGGTGAAGGGTAGCTAGTAAAAGGTTTGATCTTTGTTGACATTAAGTTGTGGGCTGAAGAGAGACCAGACATCCACTGGAAGTGTTTTTCCAGAGTTAGCTCCAGTTTGACAGTACAACCGCAGGAAAATGGCTCGTGTCTGACCCGCACACCGTGCAGGAAGATTAACAGTCGGCGGTCCGAGCCGACGAGCTGAAGACAGGCAGGCATGGAAAAAATGCTTTGAGGTGGCCACACACCCGCAGACTCTATGAGGTGAATAAAGTCGAGCGGGAGAAAACGCTGCAGCAAAGCGAGACGGTGACAGAGAGGAACAGGTCAGACTCTGGATTCCTCATCTTTCTCCTTGTCTCACACCGCAGAGGGACACTCAGTCCACAGACTGTCATCCTCCCTTCTTTGGCAAAAATAAAGAAAAGAAGCTGAACCCATGCAGGGGGAGCGAAAGGGGAGAAGATCGGTGGTTAGTTATTCTAAGGGACTGGGCTGGGGCAGCATTAGGGGTGAAGGAAAGGCAGAATTTGGACAGCTTGAGACTCAATGAGAAAAAAATAAAAGCAGAAAAAGTGGCCCCTCCCTCGCTGTAAAATGTGCAGACGCAGTGGAAACGGGCGAGTGCTAATTCTAAAGATAAATGTTATCACAGTAGCTGTTCGTACATCGCACATATGGTTCCCTGGATAGATTTACCTCCTAAACCTTGAGCCAGAAATGAGGGGAAATCTGTCTAAATGTCATACACAAATGAGTTAAGTGCATTTCAACCATCCAAATTCGAGCACATGTGTTTCTGACCTGGAGAATATGGATCCATTTACACATTTTACAGTAAATCAAAGAACAGAAGAAATGGCTTTTATTCCGACTTTGATCTCACTGAAGTTTCGTGAAGGAAATCCAATTATGTTTTTACCACACATCGTGGGTCTAAAATCACTGGGACCAACCGGCTTTGACAGCAGGATAAGATAAATCATGATTTTTTTTTTTTTCCTTAAAGACCACACCTCATTTTCCACAGTAAAAACAATGTGGCACGCCAAAAAACAAACAAACACAGACAATCAAAGTGATGGTTTTACCGAGGTAGTCGTCAAAGGAGAACTTGTCGTTGTCCCAGATCTGAATGGTCAGTTTAGGAGCCAGTTTAGTCTCGGCTTTATCCAAACTCCAGAAATGTTCCTGCAGACAAACAGAAGGCAGAAAATAGGAAACAGCTGCAATTTCATAACATCAGGTTCCTTCTTTCAATGATATATTCTCAAAACATGAATTCTGATTCATTTTGTTTATTCTTGTACAGCTTTGCTCAAAACTGAATAACCAGAGTTTCAGGGTCAACACTCGGGGTATAGAAGCCCTGAAAGAAGATCTGCCTTGTCATTTATGTCCATTAAAGCGCTCGGTGCTTTGAAAACATGCCAGCTGACAAGGCTGTTTTCAGAGAAAGAAAGAAATGTTGAAAGAAAGAAAGGAACTCAAACAATACATGGAAAAAATACACATGAAAAAATTATAAAAACAAACACATCAGCTATAAATGGGGTATATGGAGATATTGAACATATATATTGTGTTATGAAATGGAAATGATGAAAAAAGATAGAACTTTTGCCTCTATGAAAAGATTTAAGAATAGATTTGTTTACCTAAATATTTATCATAAAAGTATTTCTCCTGAGCTGTGTCCATTTCAGGCTGAGAAAAACATACATAATGCTGGAAGTACCAGCAGGTTTATGGCTGCACTGACTACATCACTGGTGGGGATTTCATTAAAGTCGAAGACCTCAACCTCAAGGAACCATTTTTAACGTGAAGTGGCTGTAACTGTAACAAAAACTTCACTTTTTAATTGTTGTGTGAATCCAGTCCACTAGAGGTGAGAAGAATCAGTGAGTGTGACTGGTTTTTATTGTGTAGGGAAAATCTAACCTAAATCTGGCCTTTATTTTTTTTTTTCACAATAGCTATCGAAAGTTTTTACACTAGCTATTGGTGTAGCATCCACATATTTCCAGGAAGTTATGTGCAACACTATTGTTTTGTATACTTGACATTTTGTAGCTTCAATAATGTAATTTTGAGATTTAGCACTGAGGGAACAAAAAGAAAACCACGCATTTTTAATATAATATTTGTTTTCTTGTTCTTATGTGGTTTGATGAATTTCATTTAGGGCTGTAATTCAAAAACACCCCTACATCTTTAAAATTTTATATATACCTTTTTCTCCTTGTATCTAGTGCACCACATCTCCATCTACTTCCCGTTGAACTCTCTTTCAGGTCAGTTCCTCTCGCACTCAATGCTTCTTCCTCCATCGTACTTGGAGCTTCGTATCTAATCTCGGGTGGGGGTGATGATATCTCCCCCCTGACCTGTCATCCTGGCTCCCCCTTGCTGTAGAATTTGTGTTGTACCTTGTCAATCTCTAGCTGTGAGAGCAGTTCCTTCTTCTGAATGTTGGAACACAGCTACTAGTTGTTTCGCCGTCAATCTGGATGCTTGGTATTGAAGATTTCATAGGTCCCTCATCCTATTCATGTAACCCCTTCCGCTGGGGTTACTCATGTAATAACATTCCCACAGTGACATGTTCTCATAGCTTGCCCACTTGTGCCTTCTTGTTCCAGTAGGCCACTTCTCATCAGTGTGTCCTGGTTCCTCGAACCCCCAACCTGAAGTTCCAAAGGCGTGTAGTCTTACCACTACCACTACTATCCAGCTACCCAGCATCTGTATGTCTATTTTAATGGAGCGATAGAATAAATCTTTTGGTCAGTGTGACTGTTTTTAATGTTGCTCTTAATGACCTGCTATTGCATATGATTCACACGTTTATGCTCACTGGTCTGTACCAAACTGTTATATATATTTATATATATAAAAATCAACACATATGTTATGTGTTGATTTGTTGTAACTTTTGCTGCCCTATTGGCTAGGTCTCTCTTGGAAATGAGATTTCAAATCCCAATGAGACTTTTCACCTGCCTAAATAAAGGATAATAGTAATAGAAAGTGGTTCAGCTTTTAAAGTCTTCTCCATTCTTCTCTAAATGTTCTCAAATTGTGCTGAATGATGTTGCAGCCACTCCATCAACACAGCTCTCACTGCATCTCCACTTCCATACTGGAGATGTGTGTGTGTGCGTGGTGTGTGTTACATTATAGCTATTATGGCCTCTGGTAAATTCACGCCACACTGGCAGACAGAATCTGATCCTGTCTCACCTTTGTGCTA
The DNA here is from genome assembly GCA_015106755.1 of Etia nguti. NCBI lineage: Eukaryota > Metazoa > Chordata > Actinopteri > Cichliformes > Cichlidae > Etia > Etia nguti. Next base: position 44,903 of record VUQG01001891.1, on the reverse strand, counting down.
ATGGGCTTCACTGTGCACATCGAGTTCCTCTCTTTTTCTTTCCATTCACTCAGTCGTCCTTTTTATCTGCGTGTGAGACTTTGTTATGCTGACATAAAGTACGGCTTTTCACACCTGAATTAAATATTCTGTGATTTGCAGAATACGGCGGCATGTTGCTGTTTACTTAATATAGCGAGGAGATTTTCCATAAACAAAGAGTTGCACTTGGCAACCTTTGAATGCAAATATTAATTTTCTTCCTCTGACTCTTTTTTGTCTGTTACTGTGGAACAATGATCCCAGGATCTGTTCATTCCTTTTCAGGTCGGTGTTGCGGTGGCATCATGGAGGCAGGACAAACCCCATCCTCAGTACGATCAGGTCATTGTCGAGGGGCAGCAGGTTTTAGTCTGAAACCCTCATTCAGGTGCTAAATATTGTTTAAATGAACTGAACTGAGGCTATGAAATGCTGACCCACTGACTGGATAACAAAATCAATGACATTTGTGGGCTGGTAGTTCCTCAAGTGGCCACTAGAGGCTGGTTCCCAAAGTAAGTCCATACCCAGAAACTGTCGTTTTAAAATAGGTGGTAACTTCTCCTAGCGACAGAGAGGAAACCAACAACCATTCACCAAATGGTTGTGTGATACATATTTTTTCTTAGCAACTGGAGGGAGGTTCCAGCGAGGTTGCCGGGAGGTTGCCAGTGGGTTGCCAAGCATTCCTTAGGCCTGTTGTAACAGCGGTCTGGCGAGGAAGGAGCGGCTAGCAGGTCTAGCGGGCATGTGGTGTGGAGGTTAGCCGGACAACTCTAGGGCCAGTCAGTTAAATAGAACAACAGACCTTTATTTGTCATTAGCAGAACAACACCATACAAACCAGGTCTCCACGGCTCCACTCTGTCTGTACATACATGTGCCGGGGTTAGGTAGTCACCAGCACCAGCCCGTTACAATGATAAGGTCTCTCTAAACAGATGCTTGGCTGTAATGGCTGCTGCTGCACTCACACTAGGAGACTCTCCCACTACTACAATAATAGGACAACATGCCCTTGCAGTGCTATATCATAATAAGGGTTGTTACACTGTGTGATATCCGTTTCAGCTCTGGTGCCCCAAGCACACATACATATATACATTTACAACATCACACCACAATAAAGGCATTCATTTGTTAGTTTTTTTTTTAATAAACAATACTAACTGTGCTATATTTAGATTTTTATTTATTGAACTTTCCTTTTTACTTTTATTATTTATTAAATTTGTGTATTTTTTTACCTTGTTGAGATACTTTGATTTGTCAATTTGTATTTCTTTTATTTAGCTTTTGTTTTATTTTTTTCTTCTGCTACTAAATGTTGTGCATTTAGAAACACTAAACTACATTTATTTTCTCTATGTTGTGGAAGCTTTCAATTGCACGTCATTCACCTACTTTTATGGGCTCCGTTTTCTACAACCGTCCTCTGCATGACAAAGTGAAAATATAAGTGGCGTTTTCTCAAGAAGAGGATAAGACCTTTACCTTTTAAGGTAAACAGAGTGTGGAGTTCTGCAAAATTAGACGTGGTGTTTTTTAAATAAAATAAAAATGCTTAGTGTCCATCTAAACACAGTATTCTCTGCAGCTGCTCTAAAGGCTTCACATCAACACTCTGCATCAGAGCCTAAATCCACAGCATGCTCTCACACTTCATAACAACACACAAACACTGAGAGTAAACACACTACACCCTCTGAGTGTGAGTGTGTGTGTGTGTGTGTGTGTGTGTGTGTGTGTGTGCGCGCGCTCCTAAAGCATGTAACTTTGTTTGTGAGCTCCTTGGCTCACTTTATCCACAAACTCCATCCAAGTTATCACTTCACAGCTGTCACAAGTCAGGGTGGGACGTCTGTATATGTGTGTACGTGTGTATATGTGTGTACGTGTGTGTGTGCGCGCAGTTGTATGTGTGTGTGTGTGTGTGTGTGTGTGTGTGTTTCAAACTGCTGTCTGCAGTATCTAGCAATCAGCTTGTCGTTTTGTTGCCAGAGTGCTAAGTTCAGAAACTCGTTTGGTCTTCTCTTGAATCATCGTCCTCCGTATACTCTGTTAGAATTCTATTCTATTTGAATTGATGGTGGAGCTGAACTACATACAGCATAAATAAATTCAGCTGTTGTGCCTTTGTTCTTTGGGCGTTGTCACTTTTCAATAAAAAAACAATGATAATTACGGTGGCAAAATATGACAGGTGTGTAAATGTTTTAAATACTGTCAAAGAGTTTGATATGGAAAATCTGTGCAAGCAAGGCACGCACGGGAAATCAATTTCAAAATTGTAGTTCATTAAAGTATTTGCAACACCTAAAACACAAGCACTGGAGCAATGTTATTGGTCAGTGCTTCAAAGGGTTGTAATATTTTCAAAACTGCTGGTTTGGCTACAGGGCGTTGCTCAAGAGTCTCCAGAGGAGCCAATGAAGAAAAGCCAATATGGGAGAAATATGCTGTCTCTTTCAGGTCCCTGTCAGTACTCTCGCTTCTGATTTTGGATCAGCTGAAGGCTTTTCAGTTTTTTAACTTGAATGAACTAGTTTTTCAGCATCACTCTGAGTCAAGAAGTTTCTAGTTTTAGAGATGTTGCACAAATGCCCATATTTGTTGCACACATTGAAAGACATATCCTCGTCAACGATTCCAAAATCCCTCACAGTGTTATTGGAGGCCAAGGTAACGTAACTGATTGTGAAGAAAAATGGAGAATATTCCAGTTTGGATAAATGTATTTGCTTTCACTGGCGAGCAATGCCGTCTTAGCAATATACTTGATCTGCTGCTAGGAAAAGATTTAAATGACTTCTGTTAGTGATGCTAATGGGCTCAGTGATACTTAAAAATGTCTGTGTCTCTAGTTGTTCATTATTTTATTAACAAATATCATCTCAGCAATATTATATTATTGGAACTTTCTATTCTACAAAGTTTGGAAAGCTGTTTAAGTCCAGCCTGATGTTGCCCCACATGATTCCTTGTCTCTTTTTTGCACTGAGGAATACAAAAGATCGATTTAACACGAGTATTGTATCAGTTCTCCATATTGGGAGATACTTGTATCAGATGTGAGTTGGAAAAACTCAGATCAGTGCATCCTCACCTGATGTACTCATGGGAATCCAGCTCCCTCACAAGGTTATCCAGAAATCTAATTCAGTTCTCAGGGACGAAGGGTTTTCAGTAGGGTTTTCACATTTCATCACTCATCCAAATGGACGAGTGATGAAATGTTTCTCCCGCTGAAAGTGTTGTGTTCAGATGTACTGAATCAACTCTCTAGGATTTCTTTACCTGGATTATTGAGCATCAAGAGGCTACATTTCGTCTGCTGTCCTCCCATTATGCAAATGAGAGATGAGGCACCCAAAGGTTTTGGCGATCCAAAGTGTTAAAATTCAGGAAAATCTACCCAGAATGACTAATCTTTTTTTTGTTTTTTAATTAATTTGCCTAAAAACACAGTCCCAGTTACCACACACAGAATTGTGCATTGACTGCTCCATCACTAGACTTTTAGTCCTTTGGTTTGTGTGCGAGTCAATCTGAGTGTGTTGGAGTTCTGTTCAGACACAATGAGAGCACTTCAGACATCACACTGCGCTGTGAGGGAATGGGAACGGTATATTTAAACATTTTACTCAAACTAAATGATAGATCGACATTTCAATTGAAGGCTGAATTTTAAGGCTGAAGTCAGAAAAACAAACGTCATGGTGACTGCGTTGAACTAATCGAGCTGGAAAAGACAACAAGTGTGACTTTTCCTTCCACACACCCCATCTGACCATCACACAGCAAGACTGCAGAGTGTTGATAGCGCCGCTGATTTGTCCCTGTGACTCAGTGATTATATCACCAACCGCTGAGGTTTCTGGCTTCATAAACTCCGTTTCTGGCCGCAGCTCTGTTTTCGAGCTCAGACTCTCTCCACCCAGCGGAGTTTTTCATTTAAAACTCCCTCTCGTCTGTTCAGCCGCTCGCTGATTGAAGATGCTGCTGCAAGCGAGAGAACGCCATCGTAAAACATGTCGGCCGCGAGCGGCTAAAGAGCCTCTGGCTCATGCCAAGAAAAGCAAATGACAGCCGGGTTGTTATTCCAGTTTTCGGGAGTGATGTTATTTTAGCTCTTCACTCAGTGTTATTGTTGAGTCTCAGAGATTCAACAACATTTAACTCACAACTCTTTCTTGTTAAATTGTCACATCATTATTTTTGTTAACTGAAGGCCACAGTAGATTCGTTAGCGGACTCTTGAGGGACGACCTCGCCTCGGAAATTCCCCCTGACCGAACTTTGTGCACTGGCTCATGTTCGGGTGTGATGGTTTTGCCACATGTCTCCAGCTCATAGAAACTAACTGGTGATAAGATGACACAAGTTTTGAGGCTGTTTTTGGACTGGGCGAGGGGCTTGTAGCGAGGTTTTTTAATTATAACTGAACAAGTTTACAGTGAGCGTCTGCATGCAGGAACTGAATGTTATCAATACGTAGGCTGGAGTATGAGGGTAAGGAGGTGGAGGTTTTTCATCAGGTAATTTTCTGGTCAGACAATAAATTTTCTGCATATTTGCAGCTGCATGTTATAAATCAATTTTCGACATCAGTTTATGACTAAATAAAGTATATTACAATACATCTTAGGCATCCCTTCCTAATATGTGTTGTTCTATAAAATACATTTTCTTATTGCACATTATTTCTGCATTTCTGTGCATGTCCCACCCTAACCCTTGATGCCTGTGAATATTTCATTGTTGTAATGAAACTATAAACACCTTATTATCCCTGTGTTTTGATGTTCAAAACTTCCTGCCTATTCCAAGCATGTCAGAAATATCTGTGCTCAAGGATGATTTTCAGGAATAGTATTAATTTCAAATGTTATTGAAGCATAGATTAGTTAGCACAGTATCAACAACACTTCTAATCTTAAAAAATGTCATCACGTCACTGAGAACTTTCTCGGTTTTAAGTTAAAGTATCTTATTATTCTGACTTCTCTGTGGTTTTTAATCTATTTGTGTGGTGTGCTGTGACAGAGGTGATGGATAACATGTGCTTTAACTACTGAAGGGTGGCTCGTCCCTGCATTTCCTCTACTTTGATGGTATCAGATGCTAAAATCATACCCTGGCGAAGCTACAATGAGCTGGATGGATGGCATTTCCAAATGGGAATCCTCACATTTACTTGAAAGGTTAGTTCACAGAAAGTGCATTGGTTACTCACCACTTCCTTAGTGGGAAAATGTAGATCGGTAGCCTAATTGTATCAGTGTCCAAACACAACTTTCAAAGCCATAAAGTATTCCCAGAATACCTTTCTTTCAAACTTTTCAACACTCGTCCCTTCATTGGTTTCTAAATTGCATATGCAGAATAATAAATTATTGTCAAGTGACTGCCAAATTTAGTCTGAAGGATCATGACGATGACATGAAATCACAGCCTCACCACAGTGGATTTTATGTCCCAGCGGGTCTAATTTATTCAAACCAAACACAGGGTTCTTCGCTGTATTTGGGCTCGTTGTTACCTTTTTGTCAACGACGCACAGTTGTTCTGCTGGTAAGTAGTTGAAGGGAAACAGGAATCTGTAGTTGAAGTTCCCCTCTCCTCCCAGAGAGCGGTAGTGGACGTCTGTCTTCTGCTTGTTGTGTTCATGTCCGTCGAGCCAGCTGAAAGACAGAATCAGTTATCGTGACCCTCGCCCAGTTTTTTTAGCTTTATTTTGAAGTTAAATGATTTGCTCCTCTTACCCTTTGACATAAATGTCGCTCATCTTCTCCCCGCTGATACTGACATCATCCAGGATGACATCACTGGTGTTCCAGATGATGCAACGCAGGAAGAACCTGAAAAAAAAACTGATTTGACTACCTCAGATACTGACTGACTTGTTTTGGTCGTCAGAACGTGAAATGGATTTGCCTTTCTTGAAATATTTGTGTGTTTGTCTTCCTACTTTTTGGCCTTCCGTGGCGTGATGTTGAACGGCGGTCCGGGTGATCCCAGAGACTTGGGGAAGAGGTCAACCCACATCATTAGACGCCCCTGACACCGACAACCAATCAAAAGGTAAGAAAATGCTTTGAAAAAAAAGTGGGAAAAGATGGAACTGGGAAGGACTTAAGCACACACACGTAGTGTAGGAGTGTGTATGTGTGCGCTACCTGCTCTATGTCAGGTTGGAGTGGGCTGTACAGCGGTCTGGTTTCCACATGTTCGGGTACCAATCCCAGTTTCCTCAAGATGTGAAGGGACAGTCGCTCCTTAATTGGGCCAAGATGACGTTTGGACACATTTTTGTCCTCTGAAAACATGACATGCACACACACACGCACGCACACACACACACACACACACACGCGCACACACACACACACACACACACACACAGATTAGGGTTTAAGTACAGGGCCGGGCCACTCAAGAGTGGAAAATAGAAATCCAGAATACTGGGCAAACTGGGAAGCAAGCAGGTCACTTAGGAATAATTCATTATTCATACACACATACACACTTAGTGAGACACTAACACACTCTAAAGCATTGGTTGTTCTCTCTGCATCACAACCAAATGAGGTAAATCTTCACGGCTTCCAAGCAAAATGAAAATATCAAGCTAACGTCAAAAGTTTATGACTGTAAACTCGGAGTCACCTCGACTGTAAGAGGAGAGGAAGGAAAGACTGAGGAGGCAGTGGAGAGGAGGGGAGATGTGAAGATGAGAGCAGAGGAAAATGAAAGAGGAGCGAAGCAGAAGGATGAGACGAGGCAAAAGCACAGAGGAGGGGAGAGGACATAAGTAAAGGAAACAAGGTGAGAAGACAAGAAAAAAAGATGTCAAGACTGGATGAAGAGAGAGAAAGCTAAATAAAAGAGAAGAGAAAAGATATGAACTTGAGAAGGAAGAGAAGAGGTGGATAAGAAAGATAAAGAAGGCAAAAGAGAAAAGAAAACTAAGTAAGGTAGGATATTTAATTTTACTTCTGAGACAACCAACCCACAGAATAGAGAACAAGAGAAGGAGAGAAAGAATCCACATTAAAACTGAAAGGAAAGAAAAATACAAACAGACAAAAAGAGGATGGAGAGCAGAAAGTAGAGAGGAACAAAGGATGGAAACTCAAGACAGAAGGTGAATAAAAGAAACAGAGAAGAAAGAAAAAACAAATGAATGTGACGAAGAGGTGGAGAGAGCGAAGAAAAGCCAAAATCATGAGGGGAGGATGAGGATTGTGGCCTTTTGGCCAATTAGCAGCCCTGTTTGATGGACAGCAAGCTGACGCACAGTAACCGCGGTAACTGTGGAAAGAGAACGCTGCGGCAGCGCTCCTCACTAACTGAGAGACGACCGTGATGTTGACATTGGCTCGTCCACACAAGAACGCACACACACAGTTGTACCATAAATCACCCCCCCCCCCAAAAAAAAACTACAAGCGTGACCCCCGCACTGTAGCAGCCTGCATGGAACATATGTGTGGGTCGGCTTTGTGTGCGCACAGGGATGATAATGAATCTTGAATATTTATCTCATCACTCGACTCTTCAGGTGGTCCTGCGGTTTCACTCCTCCACCTCCTTTTTCTTCTCTACACCTCCATTTTTTTGTGGCAGAGGAGGAGGGTAAAGCTGAGGGATTGGGCAGGGAGGGAGGGGTGATGAGGGTGAGAGAGCATCAAAAGAAAGTGAATAGAAGGAGTGAAATGTTGGAAAAATTGAACGGGGGAAGCAAAGAAGTAGAAGAGCAAGGAGAAAGTATGAAAGGATAGAAGGGAAGGAAATGAAGGGGAGGAAGATGAAAGGAGACAAGGAAGGCAAAACGGAAAAGACAGAAGAGGGGAGAAGAAAGATGATGGTGATGATGGTGAAAAGGAATTGGAGACGCAGGTCCACAAAGGGTCAAATGTAACCTGAAAAACTAGGAAAATATGATTCATATTAAATGTAAGGTGAGATTCATTTGAGAAAAAAAAACAATTCCAAAAAAACAAATGTTGAGATTACATTGACCCACGGTGTTAGTTCAGGTAACTGTGAAGGTAACTTCTTCTTTAGACACCTCAGGATGTTACAGTACACTTCACTGTTAACCCTGAGGGTGGACTTTATCACAGCGTGCTGTGATTAACCCTGTGGATGTCCGATAAAGCTAAAAACGTGCTCCTGGTTTCACTTCTGACCTGATGGTGCCTGTTGGGGGTGACTGTACCTCAGGTTATCTACTAATCGGAAAGATGGTGGTTTGATCCTTGGCTTCTCCAGTTTGCATGCCAAAATATCCTTGGGAAAGATACTGAACCCTGAGTTGCATTCATTGAAGTGTGAATGTTAGATAAAAAGCACCTGCGTGCAGAAAAAAAGAGCTTGTATGGGTAAGAATGAGGCTCAAAGTGACAAAAGCAAAATATAAGAACCAGTCCATTCACCATTTATAATGCCTTCAGGCTTGAACACTCTGAACTTTTCCAATAAAAACATGCAAAAAATTACCCGTGATCAATTGCAACATGGGTCAGTTTGGCACAGAAGGTTGCTCAAATTGAATGTCCATGGTAAAACAGTCTGACTTGAACATTGAAGGCACGATGAGAGGTTCAAAAAACAGAAGAGCCTGAAACGGTTGATGGCTCCAGTCAGGTTTAATTTTATTTTTATAAACTGATGTGTACATAACAGTATGTGGAAACGTGTGCTTTAAAACTAGAGTAGAGTAGAGACTGAAATCAAATGAGAACATGAACAATGTCAACCCAAGAATAATCTAAATCCCAACAAATATGACTTTAAATCCTAAAAAATCTATTAAGTCTATTAAAATGCCCAAGACCTCATACAGTAGATCACTTACTATGCTTTAACGTGTGGCAGTCTAACAGAAATTGTGTTTTAAGCCTGCTATTACTATAAATATAAGAAACTTTTATAGTAATGTGATAATTCAAAGGAAAAAGCTAGCAGGAAATGGTGGAAAAGAACAGGGAAGAAAGAAAATGGAAAAGGAAAAAAATTTAGGTTCAAGAAAGTTAGAGATAATGGTGAGAGTGAGAGAAGAACAGAGGAGAGGAGGAGGGTGAAGAGGAGGTAAAAGGACAGTAAAAGCAAGAAACAACAAGAAAGAAAATGAGGGTGATATAGATGGTATGATGGATGCTGTGAAGCAGAATCGTGGGGTCAAACTGAAAGAAGAACAGAAAAGATGAAGAAAGATAGCAGAGGATAGAAGCGAGGAAGAAAAGTGCAAATAAAGGAAGAAAAAGAAGAGAGCGAGGAGGATATGGGTGTAGTGGGAATACACTGCAGACTGATTTACTTGCTGTGAATTTACTTAAGGGGCACTGAGCACACGTGAATATGTGGACAGTACAAATCTGCGGTTTGTATTTTTGGTAAGCGACTTAATCAGCTGTGTGAAAAGTGTGTTTGTGTTTGGCGGAGCCGGCGATGCTGTAATCAAAACACAAACAGCATCACAGCTGCTAAGACCGAGACATGTCTACCAAAGCTGGCAGAACGGCATTTAATATCTGATCTGTGGTCATTTTACTCATTTAAAAAATGTTATTGTTCTCAAATCAGATTTCTTATGTTTTTCATGATGGCATCCTTGTTTTGTTTATTTATTTAGGCATTTAGCCATCATTTGACAGTGACACTGAAAGTGAGACATTCACGTCTTCTGCTCTGCCTCTGCTCCCACTCACTGCTGTTCTCTTTGTGTTATACAGTATTTGCCCCCATCCTCACTGCTTAACTTAAATACTTCAGCTCATCAAGAAGTCAGGTAAAAGATCGCAAAAAGCAACAATATGGAAAATGCCACCCCAAAAAAAGCCTCTAGAGGTTTGGAGGTGGTAATAGAGTAACTGTCCAAGGTGAATTCACCGTCTCTTGATGAATCCTTTAATGGTGATGGGTTGAAGTGTGACACACACGAGGCCAAATCAACACCTCAAACTAGTTGTGTTCCTCAAACCATTCCTGAGCCATTTTTGCTTTGTGGCAGAGCACATTATCCTTGAAAGTTTCCACGAAAGAGTGCACATGATCTGCAACAATGCCTAGGTAGGTGTTATGTGCCAAAGCAACATCCACATGGATGGCAGGACCCAAGGTTTGCCAGCAGAACATTGCCCAGAGCATCACACTATCTCCGTGGGCTTGTGTACATCCTGGTGCCAGGTGTTCCCCAGGTAAGCAACACACAAACCCAGAAAACGTGATTTATCAGACTAGGCCACAGTCTTCCATTGTTCTGTGGTCCAGTTGTGACTCATTGTCGGTGCTTTCGGTGGTGGACAGGAGTCAGCATAAGCACTCTCACTGGCCTGCAGCTATGCAGCCACAAACACAACAAACCGTGATTCTCTCTGTATTCTGACAGCTTTGTATCAGAACCAGCATTGACATTTTTAGCAGTTTGAGCTACAGCAGCTCATCTGTTGGATTGGACCACACGGGCCGGTCTCTGCTGCCCACATCAGTGGGCAGCTGGTCCACCACCTTTCCTTCCTTGGACCACCTCTAATAGATACTGACCACTGCAGACCGGGAACATCCCATAACAGTGTGAGGTTTAGAGACTCTGACTCAGTGACAGTGCTCAAAACTTTCGATGTACAGCTCAAGTATTTCATATCTATATCCAATAAATGTATCAATACAACAAACTGTATAGATTTATTATTGCACGTGTTTATATTCTTCAGTTGAATTGTGAGGAATGGTCACTCACCGAGGTCGGCAGTGATGTATCTTTCTCCTTTGAAGCGGACTGCTTCCTCTTCATAGACCGGCTTCCGCAGATTTCTTCTCTCACAGAATCTGTATAGCAGCTGCGTGGGCGTCAGCTGGTCTCGCCACTGGTTTACTCCAGATCTAACAGGTGAGAGACAAAAAAGTGTCTAATAATATAAATAACATTTTTATTTATTTTGTTATATCTGTCTATAATCATTGTCACAAAAAAAGGTTTTCTTCTCACATCCATTTCTGTTGGGTGACGTCTGGAACAGTTCAGGGTCTAATTTTATCCGTTTAATTGAAATTCAGTTTAAATAAATGCAGTTTAAGTTCAATAAACAGAAAAAAAATGTCTACTCACACACAATATGACTGTGGCAGGCCACACACGGCTCCATATTTGGACAGGAAGCGGTTCTCCAGGTCGATCACCGTCTCGCCGATCTTCTCGTCTTTGGTGAGCATGTCGTGGTCGTACAGCATCACGCGAAGGTCTTTCTCCAGTGGCAGAGAACATGTGAGCTCAAACATCCTGTAGAAAAGGAAAGCAGAAAAGAATTTTCAGCTTTGGTTCAGGCATTAGGAGCTTTCCAGTGGCCTCTCACGCTTTCGTATGACCACATCAATGACAGGAATTGTGATCGCATTTTAAATGCATGCAAAAGTGATTGAAATGCAGATACAATTTTTGTGGTTTTTAAGGCCAAATTATGTCCTAACATGCAATGTCAGATAAAACCTCCTGGAAAAGGAGCATAAATCTGCACGTCCACTTGAAGGAACTTCTTAAGTTTCATTCCTGTGATGAGTAATGTGTGCTGGTCTGTTAGGACATTTTTGTCAAGCCTATCCCCCTGTCCCCGTCTTCATGAGTCTATGGAAACACATTTTAGCAGAACTCTGGTGTGCACTCACACTGACTGAGAGCAGTTTACAGCCTGCAGTCGGAGCTCTGATGTGCACCAAGTTTCTGTTTTCTACTGTGGCCTGGTGCTCTGATTGGTTTGTGTGTAGTGACCCCTACTGGCAAAAAACACACATAAGGGAGAAGGACACAAAACAGAGTACCAAGCATACGAAAGAGTGACACAGAGTGAATTCAGTATGTGTCATGTATTTAGGCTGGATCCACGTCATCATGTAAGACATTAAATTTGAATGTATTTGGACAATTTAGGAAAAGCTGCACTGAAGCTACCCTGATTTCAGTTTCCATTGCATTAAAAAAAGGCTCATGTAGCAGGTAGATAAAGAGATTTCTTTTTTTTTTTTTTAATCAGAACAGCAGCATGGTGGTTAGCACTGTTGTTGCACAATGAAGAAGGTCCTGACTTATTTTGTTGGGTCCTTTCTGTGATGAGTTTGCAGAGTTCTCACTGTTTCTCTGGGTACTCGGGCTTCCTCACACAGTCCAAAGACATGCACTTTGTGGGGTTAGGTTAAATGGTTATTCTACATTGCCCATAGGTGTGAATGGTTGTGGGTCTGTGTTAGAACTGGGCCAGATTGGCAACCTGTCCAGTGTGTACCCCGCCTCTCACCCTGTGGTAGGTGGGATAGGTTCCAGCCCACCGTGACACTGGATAAGTGGAAGAGAATGGATGGATATTTTTTTTCTTATCAAGAAAATGTATTTGTTTTAACATTTTACAATTGATTTTCTTTTAATAATTTTACGAATCCATCTTTTATTATTGTACCCTCTGTAGTTTCATTTTGTCAGCTTCTTTTAAAGTCATTTTATTGTAATAGCTTGAAAAAGAGAGAGAGAGAAGCTTTAATAAAATTAGACAAAGGTTCTCAGTAACACTGCATCATACTAAATTTAGGCAGCAATCACCAGAGCTGGATTACCAACTAAGCAAAGAGGCCACCTGCTGATGATATCTCATATTCAGCTGGTTTTATTAGTCTCCAAATAAGTCTATTTGCTTAATCCACCACCAATCCATTACTTTTTAAAAATATTTTTTAATTATGCTTATGTATATGATGGGTTGAAGTTGATACTAAACATGGCAAACGAGCAAAGTTCAAATAATAAATTCTGTATATGTATAAGTATCCCTGTAAGCACAAAGCTCAGGTATCCGGCAGTTTTTTTTCTGCTCTTTGGCTCTGTATCGTGTCAGAGTGGATGTAATCATTAGAAGGAAACAGCTCTGCCTGTGAGCCCCACCCAAACCTTCTGTTTGTAAAGGACATCCAATCACAGGAAAGTTAGCTTAAGGAGGAGGTGGCCTTAAAAGGAAAGGCAGGCACTAGAGGTAAACAGACAGAGGAACAAGTCCTAATATAAGATTAACAAATATTTGAAGTTTGCAAAGCGACTCTAGTAGAGCTCAAGAATAAACATGTGGATGTGGAAATGAGCGTAATCGGTCCTGGAGTGCTGAATATAAACAAATGCAAAATTTAAACTTCTGTTTAGGTAAAGAACAATGTTTAAAAGTTATAGGAATCAGCAGGGACTTACAACCTTCATCCCTTTAAACACACAAAGATTTGTGGCACAGTTAGATAAAGGCTGAATCCACATCCTCTTAACTTGTGGACAGATTGGGACCTTCATACATGATACGTGACAACAGTGCAACATGTGTACACTTCATCCTACTCCTTTTTGTGTAAATTGTCTCAGTAAATAGAGGTTTTCATGGTAAATTTTCTGTTCTGCATTTTGTTTTTTAAAATTTTATTGATATTAACATGTTCAATATAAAACAATTAATCAATTAACACGCACCCATGGGTAGGTATTCAGCTCCCTGTGAGTCATCGTGGTTTCTGGCACTGAAAACGTAAAGTGATATGAAATATGTGCAAGGGGTGTGCTGGTTTACATGGAATAAGAGAGGTTAGAGGAGTGAAGTTTAAGGAAGCCTGCCTCCAGACCAGAGTCTCTGAAAGTCTGTGGACTTGACGAGCTGTGGATCGCCTCCGAGTCGGCAAGATCGGGGAAGTCCAGACTTTTGGTTTTAGGCACAGATAGACAGACGGGGGGGGAGAGAGGGATGGAGCAAAGGGGCATTAGTGTACGTACTTTCCAAAGACTGGGTCCAGTGTACAGGGGATGTAGTTTTCATGGTCGTTGACGGACTTTTTCCCCAGCGTGATCTTCACATACGGGTCACACTGAAAACAACAAGCTTTCTGTTAACTCATGTGATCTTCCATCTTGGTGATCATGTGATCTTGGTAGCACTTATACCCTCCTTGGTACAAATCTTTTTCTTGACCTTAATGAGTATCCTAACCATGAGTACCTAATTCTGGTTACATTTTCTAGCCATCCTCTTCTACATTTCTCTCCCTTTCTCCCCTTATACCTTCCCATTAGGATCTTTGGGCTGGAGTCCATGAGCCTGGATGATGTAGACTCGGACCAAGCACTCCTCGATGCCATTCGGAGGCAGCTTTCTGAACTGCCTGGGGGGAACAGGGGCACCGGGGTCATCTGGCAGGGGGTAGATCTTAAACATGCCCTGGTTCATAAGGGAGAGGGGTGGGGGATTGTGAGTTAAAGAAGTAGATGTCAAGTGGGGTAAAGGAAGCTTTTAAATTCATAAGTACCGACAAAGATGAATGACTCGAGATAAGCTCTGAGCATAATTTAGCATGTGATATGTTCGTGAGACGTAATTTCACATCGGACTGCAACAACTTACAATGTGGTGACTAGAAGAAAATAGCAAGTAGCGAGACTTGACCGAACGACTTTTAAACTATGCATTTACCTTGAACTCTCCCACCACCGAAGGATCTTCTCCTTCATCTTGAGTCTTTCCTCTGTACAGTTTGAATGTTTGGCAGAAATCAGCGAGTCCTTTAAAATCCTCGACCTTCTCCAGCTCCCGGTCATACACCTGAGGAGGAAGAGCAGAGCGGGACAGGAGTTTATTTAGCCTAAAACAGGTCTATTTTAAAAGCTGATTCACAAATTACAAAGTAAGAGATAAGTGTGGGGCGAAAAAAGAGAAAGAGGAAAAGCAGAATAAGGAGGTAGGAGTAAAAAAAAAAAAGGACATTTAAGAGAGTGTAAAAGAGGGGCAGAGATGGATGAATTAAGGTGAAAGTACACAGCGCAACAAGATTTGAAGATGACAGAGTGAAAGACATAAAGACATATTTTAAATTACAGAGGACTCAGAAAGGGATAAAAAGTAGAGAAGCTTGGAGTATGGAAGGAGGACACGTCATATGCTTAGTATTTAGAGAAGTGAACAAGAAAACATCACAGCCAATGAAAATTAGTGACGAAGGTGACTAGACAAAGAGAAAGAAGAAGAGGGGCTTTGAATGTAAACGCAGAGAATGAGAAAGAAAATGCTTTTTGGATCTGTCGCAATCAACATGTTTAAAATTTCAAATAATGAGGTCAGAGTATGTAAAAGTAACCCCTGTGAGCCAAAAGCTCAGCCTTCAGACTGAGGTTTTCCAACTCTTGGATCTGCATGATGTCATAGAGAGGGGATATCCCCAAGGCCTCAATTATACTCTGTTGCAGACAAGGACACAGGCAGTTGGAGGCACCACAGCTGAGTAATCATTCCTGTTATACTTCACTGAAGTCCACTGCCTCAGATGCATGCAGATGGATGCAATGCAAAGTGTCCACAGAGGAGACCACCTGATGTTCATGCCTTTTATGAGGGGCAGCCAATCACAATAAAGTTGGTCAAAATGGGGAGAAGCAAAACATGGATGAATTGAGGCCCAGTAAAAGATACACAAGGATTATTTTTTGCTGTGAATCATGCAAAGCTAACGTCTCTCTCTCTCTCTCTCTATATATATATATATATATACAAAGATCCACTTAAAATAAGAATAATAGTGGCATTAAATGTAATTCATCTTCAGTTTTTAAGACATTATCAAGTTTATCAAGTCCTTTTCACATAAGATACACATGTGTGAGAATTCAAAGGGTCCAAAGCACAAATAGATTAATTTGTTTTCATTAGTGATGCTTGTTTACTTCACTAACTCAGTAAAATTCATTGACCATCTTCAGCTTATCAAGTTCAGGAAAATCACAATCAAGTATTTGAAAGAGGCAGCCAATTGAAATCTCATATTTGTCACCAGCTACAGGTTGTGACACCAGTCACTTTTATGTTTGCCATTTTGGATCTGTAACAATTATGATGAAAAAGTAGGATAGACTGAAATGAGCCCCAGTCACACAGGCATAGAGACTGATCTGTGACCATCTGGCAACCATCTGTGAGGGAAAAACACATATTCCCCAACCAGTTGCGAGCAGCTGTTGGATGTTAACGGGATTTGCTGGTGAAATGCTTGCTAAAGTCCCCTCTTACGCAGGCCAACAGACCAGCCAGTGACCCCCTGATAACAACCTGTTGCTGGGGGAACATGTGCACTCCCAAAACTCATTATTGGAAGATTGTTGTTAGACAAAAGGCTGTTGTTTCTTTCTTGTAAATTTTTTTAAAAGTTATGCAAAAACTAAGACAGTGGTCTTGCAAGCACTTTTTCAAAATGAATTGAAAGAGGGAGGAGAAAGGTTGTGAAAGCAATGAGATGCTTTCCATTTACTTTGTTATTAAACTGGGAAGGGGAGGAAAGAGGATTGTTAGGAAATGAGGAGAAACAAGGGGGTTGTGTTCGATGAAATGAAGGGTGTACGGTCAATGCTGTGAAAGGAGAGGGGTGAAAGAGTTGGAAAAGCAGGAATGGGGGGAGGAACTGTGGAAACATACCGACGATGGGGGTGATGTAAATGAATGAAAGGTCTGGAAACAGCGAATCATTTCAGTACTTCAACACCAAACCCAAAAGGGCAAGGCAGAGCGTGGAGAAAAAGGTTCTGGCAAAGCATATAGAGTTAATAATGTGTAGGATATACACAAGTACCAAACAGATACCTTGCTGATTAAACCATGATGTGATTAAATCATATCAGTTATAGAAAATTTCCTTAAAAATTACGTTTTTGATAGCAGCTTGATATAAAGTTTAGCTAAATTAACCTTACATGAAAATGAAAGAGAGAAAATAGCAAACCTTTCTCGATCGAAACATTAAAGGCACCTTCTCAAATTCAACAGTTAACAGGTTGCATTTCATTTTTCTTTCTTTTAAAAAGGCTCAAAATAACAATTTGAACTTTTACTGACATCTACTATAAAGCAGAGACTCAAAAAAGCCATTGGTTCTGGCTAAGAAATAGCTGTCTTGTTCTCAAAAGAGAAAGACAAGTTTGGAAATGCACCCAATACCAAGGGAGATGGAAGGCGGCGGGAAAGGAGACGCCAAGAGACAGGCGAAGTCATAACAAGGGTGGTAACAGTGGTGTCTTTGTGACATAAGCAAAACTAACCAGTTCTGCTGTCTGTTGCAGGCAGAACCAAAGATGTGAGATGAGTGGTGAGAGTGTGGAAGCAGAGGAGCGAGCCCAAGGTTTGAGAGAACATCTGAGTTCACTGTGTGGATTGAAAAGGACAGTACAAAGAAGGTAAAGCGGAAAAATTAAGAGATGAGGTAAGGGGTGATGTAAGACAACAAGAAAGTTCAAAAAAATGCAGCGCACCCACTAGAAACCACAGTGGCAATCACAGCTCTTGTTCCTGAATGTCACCAGACAAAGCTGTTTTATGACTTGATTTACCGAATTGTTTAAATCATGAATAGTTTTTTAAATTGCATCACTGTAGTGCTAGCTAACTTTTATAGTGTTACAAGCTAGGCACTAGCATTAGCATTATACTCTTTCTACTAGCCTGTATTAACTTTAAGGTCATTCTACACGAGGAGATAAACCATGTATCATGTGTCCTGAATAAAAATCAGATGCGACAAACATGTGAAGGCAGAAAAGTAGAGGACGGAAAACTGAACTTAGTGAAATACCACATAAAATACTTCAACCTATTCTTGCTCATCTTTGGATGCTTGATTAGGACTTGGTGTCACATGCAGTAATAACCCTTTAGTGTCATTTGTTTGCATGTTTCAAACCAGTGCATTAACCACTGTCTTGACTGTGCCATGCCTCCTGCCTTTTTAAGTTTAATGCAAAGATGTCTGCTTTGCTTTGCCATCACAACTGAAACTGGAGCTAATAAATCTTACAAAAGGTAGGAAACGGAAAATACATGAGACTGCGAGTGTACACAGATTATTACAGTTGTGAAAATAGCATATGGAGAAATATTAGCTTTGATATTAGCATTGCGTGTAAGCTAGCATTATCTTTGTGCTAATCATTGCGTGTTGACAGAGCATATTGCTATCATGTCTATCTAACACAACCTTTGTCTGCATCATGTTTAAACCATGTATTTAGCCCAATTATATAAACTAAGTTTTACATGAACTTTTTGGTGTTTTCAAACTTTTGCTCTTATTCAAACGCTGTTGCGGCTGAAGCATCATAGTGGCAAAGCCAAAGGACACTTTGGTCATGGTCTTGCTGTCTTGTCTGACAGCAAGCCCATGCATTTACTGTACTTCAAACTTATCATCAGAATAAAGCTGATTTAAATGATTTTGAATGTCACATGGTAATTGGTCTAAGACAGACTGGTCTAAGTATTTCAGAAACTGCGGATTTACTAGGATGACCAAACGGAGAGTGGTCAGGAAAAAGAAAATATCCAATGAGCGGCAGTTCTTGGAGTGAAAATGCTTCATTGATACCAGAGGTCAGAGGAGAACAGCTAGGCTGAGTTGAGCTGTAACACAAATAATCACCTTTTTTTTGTTTTTTTTCTATTTTGCAAACCAAGATTTGCAAAATAGTGTCTCTTAATGCACAAGAAGATTGGCTACAGTAACAGAAGACCACACCAGGTGCCACTTATTTTAGCTAAGAACAGGAAACTGAAGCTATAATTCACACAAGCTTCTACTGTCAAAATTAGAAACTAGAAGATTGGAAGGACATTGTCTGGTCTGATGACTCTCGATTTACGATACGATGATAAAAACATTTGATTAAAAAAATGGAAAAAAAAATAGGTCTTTCCTAATTTTGACTTTTTTGTATTGATAGCGGGGACACTGAAGTCCAATTCAATTTCATTTTATTTATATAATGCTAAATCACAGCAACAGTTGGCTCAAGATGCTTTATATTGTAAAGTAAAGACCCTACAATAATACATGCAGTGAACATTTTCATTCATTCTGATGAAGAAAATCTTTGTGTCATTTATTATTTATTCTCTAGTGGATTGCATTACTCTTCCAGACGATTTATTTTATACTCCCATTTTATGCCAGATTTTTTTTTTTTACC
The DNA here is from genome assembly GCA_015106755.1 of Etia nguti. Lineage (NCBI taxonomy): Eukaryota > Metazoa > Chordata > Actinopteri > Cichliformes > Cichlidae > Etia > Etia nguti. The sequence goes on along the minus strand of VUQG01001891.1, from coordinate 25,861 downwards.
AAAGTGTCTCTTTTGCCCTGTTCTTAAACATTTAGCCATTTTCGAAGGTCATTTTCTTGTCCACCTTCATATGACCGGCACACCAGTGTGCTTAAATTGGTGATGTAACCAAAAAAGTCTTTGCAACAGCGGGAGGAGATGGAAACAGAAACAGAAAGGTGACAAAATGAGGGGAGCACAAAGCCAAGGCTGAGAAGAAAAGTAAGCAAATTTTCCTCAGGTCAGAGCAAGTGCTGGAAACTGTGTCTCTGCTGACAGTTGCTACCCAAAGACAGTGAAAGGTCAGTGGAAATCAGAAAAAGGGGTTGAAAAAGGTCGGAAACAGCAGCTAATTTCCCTGTGACAGTAGCAGATCTGAGTAAAGGGCTTGCCAAAGAAATAAAGGAAACAGGGTAGGAGAAAAGAGGAGGGGAGGAGTAAATCAAAAGGAGGTGTTGGCGCTGAGCTGGTCGAGGCGAAGGAGCGAGGAGAGGGTGAAAGTGAAGCAAAGTGACGATGGAATCAGTGGCTCACTGGTCATTTCACTAGTTTCCATCCAACTGTCAACTGAATTTTGAGCAAAGTTTTGAAATGTCGCAAAAACTCAGAGGTGACTTAGATGTGTTTCCATCAGCCAGGGTGAAACCATTTAATAGGCTCCTGACTGAAAAATACAACCACTAGAAAAATGGAAAGAGTCTTTCAAGGGTCAATGACTATTGGGCAAGATGTTATTGTTCTCTACTGTGCCATTTAGTTTGAGCACTATTTTAATGGCTTCATATAAAGAAAGAGGCAAAGAAATATTCTTTTACATTACAGCATATATAGCATGGCTTTTATGGAAAATCTCTGGTTGTTGAAACCTATTTTTAAATGCTTTTTCATTAGATTCTGGACCAACTGTGTTTGCTTATGCTTCCAGAATTTGCTATGTAATTGAATAAGATTAATAAATTCATTTAAAAGCCTATTAATTACTAATATTTTACTTTTAAGCCTTTGGTTTTGGCGTTGTACAACATGTATGTCAGGGAACATGCAGAAAACCTGTAGTTATTGCTGTGATGATGTGAAAGGGCTTTAAAGGGAGAGGTTAGAGATCTAATTAAAGAGTAATAAAAAAAAGGTCACATTCTGACATGATTAGTCATTTGTTTGGGAATCAGACAAGAAGACTGACGTGTGCTTTGAATCCCGGTGGAAGGAAAGGTCGCCATTTGGGCCAAGAGAAACGGGATAAGGGTTGAACAGAGCGTGGGCGATCGAGGGTTGCTCCTGGGATGGCGGCAGACTCTTAAAGAACCAGACTACAGACAGACATTGACGACGGCTCATTTCGGACTCGCCAACATCAGAGCACGGCCTTTTCCCTGAATCTCTCCCACTGTGGTGTTCCCAAAGCAAATTCAACATGGATGAGTCATGGATGAAGAAGTTAGGGAAACGGACAGAATGTCACGATGCCGAGACTTTTGATGATGGAGCATGAGAAGAGAGGGGGAGGAGGGGAATGACAGACTGACAGAGGGAACTGGCATTAGGGCAGATAAATGATTTAAATGGTGAAGTTTAGGGCAATGAACGGGGTTTAAGAAAAAGGAACAAAGGCTGAAGGCGGCTCCATCTTTTTCATGTTTTCTTATTACTTTCTCAGTTTTTTATTCTTTCTGCTACTGTTACCTTTAACCTATTGTACTCTCAGAAATAAGGGTATGGTAAAAGTCCATTTCTGTCCATACAAGTCCCAACTACATGAATTACACATCAATTAATTGTTGGGACTCCAAGCTAACTATGAGCACATTTCCGAAAGCCAGTGTCCCCAGATAGAAATGGTGTACTCCTTCACTTTTAGATCTCAAGATGCAATATTTTATTATTCTGTTTATTTTGGGTAAATTTAAAGCATATACGCATTCACTGAAAATAGGACACTGGCTATTTCTTGGATTTATGTAAGCATCTTGGCTGTATTTAACACAATTGCTTTATATTTTAAAGTTAAGTGTTAGTTTGACTCAATTTTTCAAGTTGCTGCCAAAGCAAAACATCTGTGTGCAACCAACGTCTACTACTGAATTACGTAATTCCAACATGTTCTTTTTTTCCTGTGTATATTTCTTTGCTTCTACTGTGTTGACCTGATATACAGTGGCTAACAAATTTATTAAACCGCCATAAACTGTAAGGTTTATGAAAAAGCTGCCCTAAACAGAACTGATAATTAAAATAAATAAATTTAGAAAAAGTTTCTATAGTAAATAATCCACCAGTATACGCATGCTCGTTAATCAAAATTATATTTTTAATAATGCACATCAATATTTTTTTATTAAGATACCAAAGTGCAGTTATTTACTTGCATTTCTGAAGAGAAAAAAATTTTAGTGGTTGAATGTTAAGCTTCTCAGAGAAGTCTAGTGTGCCAGCTCACATCTGGGTATAAAAGCATGAACTGTTATTTGCATAATAAATATTATCATTTTAGTTTTAAACAAGGTTTTAGCAGATTTCAAACAAATTATGTTTTCTTGTTTTTAGGATCTAATCTATCTAATCTAATCAGGCAATCTAATGAATTTGTTGCTTTGTAAGATGAAAGGTCCATTTTTGCGCTATTACATTAAGGTTTGCGGTTAATGTCTGCAACCACAAACTGCAAGAGTGTAAATATCAAGGGTCTTAAGTATAATGGTTCATTAAGGGGTACTTTCCCAGTGCCAAAAAATTGTTCCCCTACAGATAAAAAAGTTCATTTATTTAGTGCGGGTGTACATCCACGTTCATGCAGATGTTAAATAAGCATTTTAGAAGATACAGTCAGATTACCACTGACACAAACTCTCCCCCCCCACAATGCACGTCAGGGTTATTTTTTTTGACAAAAGTGTCACAGAAGAAATAAAAAAACCCAAAACAATGTACAACAGTCTTCATATTATTATGTGACTCACAAAATAATAATGAAAAAGAAAAAACATGATAAATATTATCAATGTAAACTCCAGTAACTGATCAAGATCTTTTTTGGTCTGAAACTAAATAAATCATTAAAATAACGGCTGGAAACCTTTCAGCTCACAGCTGATAATTAGCTTTTAGCATCTATTAATCTTTCAGTATTGAAGGCCAGGAAAACACACCATAGAAGTAAACTTTGTGGAATGTGAGTTAACATATGCCTTAACAGGGAAAAATGGGGAATGTGTTCATAAATTTCATACTATTACAGAAATCCATAGTTATCACAAGAATTTGCCCATTTCCCCAAGTAGTAATAGTATGTAGTGAAGTTTTACAAGATGCACATGTCGCATAATATGATTTACTTATGAAAGTAGCCCCATAGAGAGCAAAGACAATTAAACAGTTCAAACTTTTAATTTGTCATGCTCCTTGGGCTCTTTTCTCCTGTGATTCTTGTCGTATATTTAGTATTTGACTTTTGGTTACCTCCTCTTACTTATTTATTGTTTTACTTTTTAGCTTTGAAGGTTAGTTTTCTGTGATAGTTTGCATTAAAGGCTGCAGTGTCCTGTATTTGGATCATCTCTCTTACCCATATGGAAAAATGTTGTATTCCATAGTCTTTCATCGATGATAAATGGTCTGCACTTCACATTAACCTACCACTTGAGCCACAGCTGCCCAAAAGCTACAGGAGTGTTGTTGCACTGTTGCATTGATGCATTGACGAAGCAGAGGTTAGAAAAAGTTTAAACTCTGTGACAGCAGGCGTATCTACACATATAAATTATTCAGGTAAGGGAACTTATAATTGTACTGATTTAGCTGTATCCATAACACGATTTGCTCAGTGGTCTGGTGGGATGAGCCAAAGACACTTAACATGCTGGCACACTGAGTCATAAGTGAAACCATAATCTTGTGCAATGGTTTTATCAAATTTGGTAGCGTCCTGCTGACCAATGGCTCAACGAATTCATTTACGTACATTTGCTTCAAAATAACTTCGCATATGTGTTGAGCGGCCCATGCAGGTAGGTTATATGCTGCTTATGCTAATATACCTTGTAGGGACAAAGAAGAGGCACTTCTCTCATCAACAACAACCTCCTAACACAAACCCTATTTAAAGTAAACTTAGTGCTAAACTAAACACATATTGAATCAAGTGAAAAGAGGTAAAAACAACCAATGCTGTCTTACAAGCTGTTACATTATTGGTGTTGGTTCATGCTCCACACAGCTGCAACTGTGAAGCTTTACATTTTGTCAAATGTGAGTCAGAATAATCTAATGCTGTTTCAGATTTTGGGAAAACGAATTGTCCACCCCTGGGTGCTAAGAGGTTAATGAAGGGGTAGGTGGTTAATTTTCTTACGGGCCAGATGAAAAAAGTAGGACTGCTGTAAAGGGCTGGACCAGTAAAAGATGGATACAATTAACACTTTACATTAATGCCTTACATTCACTTACCACTTGAGTCACAGCTGCCTAAAGAATGTGTGATTGTATGTTCGAATACATGAATTCCCACATCATACTAGGTAAACTTGATAAGAATCTTGTATCTGGTTGTAACATTATATGTATTATTTGCAAGCTTCATTTGAACAATATGTACATTTAGTTAAGCAAAAACAAAAAAACATTTATTTCCTACCAGCACTTAACACACACCCTTACCTTCAGAGTGTCAAAGCCTTCCTCCAGATAAGTCGCACACTTGTTTTTCTCTCCAGTCGATGCGTAGAACTTACTCCACCAGTCCATAATCTCTTCTCCCTGTTGGTCACACAATCAGATGTCAGAGTTTGGAAGGTTGAAAAGGAGGTGCTGAATATAAATAAGGCTGTGTAGTTCGGTAAAACCCAAACAATATTTTTGAATCATCCAGGTTCGCTCTGTATGCAGTCTTATGACTTGCGTAATATTCTCTTTTACTCTTTAAAAAAATATTTGTGTTGGTTCAAACTTCATGTTTGCTTTACTTTCTTGCTGCTTCATTTACCTGACGAGTCAAACTAAAAATAAATAAATAAATACTTCAAAGGTCATTTCCTATCCCACCAAATTGTCTGTGGCTACTGAAAGTGATTTTTACATCATTTATGGGCTGTGTTTGTTTGATCTCTGAACTTCTTGTGAAGAACCTTTGACCTTTCAAACCTGTTCAAAGCCCTCCAGTGAGTGCTATTTGACTTTGCAGAGCACTGCAGCGCTTTTCATGATTTTTCCAATGATCGCATGGCAACATGGAGTTGGCCAAGTCACGTCAACACAAGTAAAAATTGTCTCTGGTGACTCTATGGCATTAAGGTCATGGTATATGGGCGTTCTGAGGCAATGGAAACGGGCAACACTGGGATGGGAACTGGCACAAAGTGGACAAAAATCAACATGGACATAAGAAGAACCGAGTTATGCCAAAAGAGTCAAAAAATGTATATTTATTCATGAAGAAATTAATTATTCTGTTGCCTTGCTCCAAGCTCTTTTTTGCCACTTCTCCCTATTACCTAGTAATATTCTTCCGGAACAAAAATACTTGCCGCTTTCATTGTCTTTTCTGGGCATTTTATGCTGATCAGATGAGGCCAGATGGGGTGAAAATGTTAACTACCTTCCCGAAAACACAACAAACTCACTGAGGCTGAACTGACGTTATCTACTGAGAGACTGGCTGGTGTAGTTCTTGTGATTAAGGGAGTATGAAAAAGGGTCAGACTAAGAGGAATCCAAATTTCAAACTTTGTAATTTGTGCACAACCCTAAACTTAATGCACCCCTGCTTAAATGTAATGCCATTTAAAGTTCTGACAAAAAACCCCATCTAGAATCCCCCCCAAAAAAAAATCAACATTCAAGTTATTTAATGTTAGAAGCAAAATGTCTCTTAATTTCTTTTTGTTTTTCCCCCCCAAACTCATTATTTGTCAGTCTCTGTAAAACATTATAAAAATCTCTTTAGCTTTGATTTTATTGTTTCTCAAGTATTTCTTCCTTTTTTTGGAGCCAATCTTCACCTGAAACTGGGACTGTTGTGTAGGGCTGCACCAATAATAAAGAGATAAAATTAATATTGAGCAAAACTGAGTTCAGTTTATTGGTGTGGCCCTCCACGACAGTCCCTGGGTCTCAAGAGGTGAGAAACTGGGACGGTTGTGAAGGACCGCAACAGTAAGCTTATAAAGAAATAAAATTAATACTGAGTAATATTGAGCTCATCCTATTGATGTAGCCCTCCACAATAGTCCAAGTTTATAAAGACAGAAAGTTAATATTAAGCAGAATTGAGTTGTTGAACTAAATTAAGCTGATCTCAGTTTTGCTCAATATTAATATTTAAGCTTATTGGTGTGGCCCTCCACAGCAGTCCCAGTTTCTCATGTAGCCTGTTGGGAAAATTAATTTTCCACCCCGAGTTAACAGATGGGGCAAATGCATGCAAGTGGAAAAGTTACCAAAATGAGATGCATTTACACATGTTATGCACCGCCAACATAATTTCATACCAGATGGGTGTCAGATACTGCAGCTCCATCATGATGCACAAGGGTTTTTGGTGCAGTTGGGCATATAGTTTCCCTTTTAAAAGGTCCACATTAAAAGTTTTTAAGTGTAATAAATCACTGGCATAATAAATCACAGTGTTGTATTTCGTGCTTTGTTTCACTCACTTTTAATTTTTGCTGTTTGCTGTTAGTTTGGTTTACAAAAGCTACTTGGTTGGGTTTTGGAAAAGACTGTGTTTTGGTTTGACAACATTAACCCTGCAGCTACAAAAAAAATGCTTACCCATTTAAATGTGATGCCAAAGGGCCCTCACAATCATCAATAACCTGTTGCATCATGGCAAAGATGCCAAAAGAACTATAATGCACTGGTAGTGCATAATGTTTGAAAGGTTTCAGTGGTTTTGGCAAAACCACACCATCTCACACCCTTGGAATGGCATCTTATACTTTTTTTTATAAGTCGGTGCGCTCCAAAACTTACCCACTGTAACATCTAGTGTCAGCGTTAACAACAAAAGACAGGTCAGAGAGAAATTAAATTTCATCGTAGACTGCACGATCACTCAGTGCAGACGCACAAATGCTGACAGAATATAACCACGCATTAAAGTAGAGGGATTAAACACATTTTAAGGGGCTTTTCAACACCTTTCTTAATACTTATTCTCATAACACATTAGGGGTTTCAATCCAAAATGAAACATACACCATTAAAAAAAAAAAAAAAGAAGAAAAAAAAAAAAA
>VUQG01001891.1:0-13763 GCA_015106755.1 Etia nguti | reverse complement strand
CCCAAGTTCAAATGTGGGATCATATTTCCTCTGTAACCGCACAGCTCGGTGTGTCGCTCTGTAAAACCCGGCTTTCTTGAGTAGGATGCATTTTTCTGACACGAGACCAACAAAGCAGCAAGTCTCTCGTTTCATCCTGGCAGCAGGGAAAAAAGCCCCACTTTTATCTCATTCCAGATCGACCCTCATCTGTCTGCACTCAGTGTTATTCAACAATGTCTTACTTCAAATAAACTTCATCCATAGATAGCAACACTAAAACTGTGCTACTGTCTACACACACTGTGACCTGGCATCACCTGAAACATTGTTTATTAGTTTTAGATTTTGACTGCCTTTTTACTAATTAATGTTTTGTTTTTACTTAGAGATGTCAAAAATTTCCCATCCCATCCACTTGTAGGGTCTCTTTAGCCCCATTTTTGGGGGTATAATAGGCAGGTAGGTGCTTCTAAGTAGTGCTGAAAAACAGCTGGTTGGAAGTGAGGGCTCACATTCACACCTATGGCCGGATTAGAACCACTGGGCCACAGGTATAAGGTCTTGTCAGCAATCCCCTGGCAACTAGTCTCTGACTGGTTGGTGAGTGCTTGCTGGAGGTTGCTGTCTCTTACTGAGCCTGTGTGACTAGGAACCTAACCTGGAGTACCCAGAAAAATATGCAGGCAATGGAGGAACATGCAAACTCCACATGAAAAGGCCTTATTATTGCAGGCACATGCTAGTATAGTTTGTTGGTGCAGCAATAAGTAATGAATGTCACTGCAAAAAAACTCAGGGTTTGAATCTGAGGTATCAGACATAAAGAGAAATATTTTTCCAGACATATTTTCAGTGACCTAAAAGAGCAGCATTTCAATTTTTTTTAACCAAATTCCAGCGTTGTATTTTGAGACCATGTTAAACATTTTTTCAATAAGTTTTTGCTGAGTGGCAAAGACCTTCTTAAATTTTGTAAGAAAAGATAAAACACTTTGCTGTTCTTACAGTGGAAAAGTGACAAATGATGATATCTATTAGAGAAACAAATTAATAAAATAGACTTACATTCAGTAACTTGGATTTAACTGTAAACTTGGGGGTTTCTTTGGACAGCCATTTTCATTTTACAGCAGCTGTTTCCTTGTGGACTCCTAACACCCATTTTATGAATTTTATCAACAGTTGCAACCTCACTAACATTTTGAGTTGTAACAGATTTGTCTCATGGTGCATGTGATGCACAGCCAAATGATAAGAAGGGAGACCAAACATTTGGCTGAATGCAGTGTTCAACAAGAGAGCGACATCAGTTTCAACTAGTATCCTCAGCCTGGCGACTACTGTAAAAATTTCCTGGCTCTGGTGTAAACCTTCTTAAAAAAATCTAGACATTCTGTTGCCAGTATGAGCAGATATGCAGTAAGTATCCACTTTATCTTTAGTATGTGAAAAAAAGACAATTAAATGGGAGGCTGGAAGGTATGATGTATGGATGGATGGAAAAAAAACAAGTGCAATAAAAGGTAAATGCAAAGCATGACTGATATTCTTGTTCAATCAATGAAATGAATGACAAGATGAGTTTGTTACCTACATGAAGGCTGGAACTAGAGGTTGAAAGGTTAATGATAGCAGAACTGGTTCCATCCGCAAGCTACAACAAATATATATACACAAAAACACACACACTTTCAGGTTAGCTTGTTAGTGTTAGCATCAATATTTCCAACACATCTCAATGATGAATCGTAAAAGACAATTTAAAGTCATTAATCACTCAAAAAGAAGGAACGTGATATTAGAAATATACATGAAAAATACAACATTAGACACTGTTAGACATTATCTACTAACATTTGAAGGGACATTAGTGACTCAAACACACAGAAACATCACTGTCACCATCACGGGTTTTAAACATGAACTGAGTGTGTGACAGAACCCAGATTAGGAGGACAAAGGGCCAGTTTTACTAAACATGGGTGATTTACAACAGTTGAGCTGTTTTTATTAACATAGGCACGGTTAGTTAATTTCAAAATCAAACGTAAAAAACACACCTTTTTTCCTGTATGAAATATCATACCATGCATCATATCGTGCATAATTAGCAGTAAATTATGTGTCGCAGATGCTAGTAAATCAGTTTGAGCGTCTTTATAAACACCAACAGTATTTTTTCTTTTACATCGTTGTATAATTGTACAGTGCTATATAAATACAACTCAAATGAATTTAAAGGCCAGTTTGCACTCGCACCACTTGTTAGTAAATCTGGCCTAAAGTGTTTAGACAAAGTTAGAGATCAGCTGAGAACAGAGAAGGATAGAACAAAGATGGGATGGGAAAACCTGAATGCAGTTATTATATTTTTGTGGCGTTCGCCTTATTGTAAGCAGTGAGATTACCTTGCAGTCGTGGACTTTATATAAAAAAAATATATATGGACATAACTTGCAGATATTTCTAACAATAGAACCTTCAAAAAAAAAACCTCCTAATGACTTTATGACCTCCCGCATTAGTCTCAACTCTTACTATAATTTAATGTACTTTATAGTCCCGTAATAGTTATAAATGAGGATGAAAGCACCATTTATGTTAGGCTGGGCCAACCTCATGATTTACATGTCACTACTCAATAAGCGTGCAGTGACCTTGCTTTCAGAGTCAGATCCCCCCGTCCTCACAATTCCTCGACAGTCCTTGGAGCACCTCTGCCAGGTCTTAAGGGGATAAATCCTGATGCCTTTATAACCAAACGCCTGTGTTGCAAAATGGGTGGAAAGTAGGTTTGTGCTCACAGATGATGATGCAGGTAACCGACGATGGTCAGAGTGATTGCCAAAAGCTAGCAAATCATAGTGATATTTGGCTTGTTTCCCAACTGATTATTGTACGATTCCTATTTAACAGAATCTGTCTTACTACTGTATGATCTCTTGTAAAAAGGATGCCTGTGCACCTGCAGATCCAGCTTTTATGTTTGTCATTTTAAAGACTGCTGAGTACAGGTAAGAGCAGCATAGAGAGAGAGAGACTAAAAAACTTAGATGAACTATAGGCCGAAAGAGAAAAATATATCACTAAATATGGAAGTGGGAAATAAAGACCCTATGTCTGTCTCTCTTTGTGTCTCCAGTATTGCTGCTGCTGGTGAAATGGTAAGTATTATGGAAGGTGGATAGTGTCCCAGACTTTGGAGAAAATTGTCAAGCCCTAGTAAACCCTATTGAATTTTCAAACATGTGTAATGATTTCAAATTGGAAAACAGAGTATCAGTATTTGTTTGGTTCGACCATTCTGAACAAATAGCCAGGATATAATTCGCTGAAAAAAAAAATGCAGCTCTTAAATGCTAAACTCCTTTAAAAATCAGAACAAAGTTAAGTGGTTTTCAACCCATGTTTAACCGAGGTTACATGCAACCTGATCTCAGTGAATAATGTGAAGTGACCACAACCTCCTCAAAATGCATTATGTGGTGATGGCACGAAAGGCACAAGAAAACAATGCCAATGGAAAGTCAATGAGGAGCTTGGTTGTAGTGGGTGGACAAATTCCCTGGCAATGACGTTGCCGCAAAAGCTGACGATCTCTGCATCCAGAGGTGGGGAGTGTGCTGGTAGCTTGAATTAAACACAAAACACTCACATAAGGGATTGGAGTCATTATGAATTGATGTCACTTTGATGCCTTCTTTTAGGTTCACAGTTTAGTTACGTTAAGGCAATGAAACTATTTGGTTGGGTTTCGGAAAACACAACAGTTGCAAAAGTTGCAGCTGCATGAATAACTGCATGGAAATACTAGTAGTATAAGCTTTCTTTGGGCAGGTTCTTGTTTTCCCATGGGCTCCGTCACATTATGTGCCTCGTTAAGAGGCAGGCTTGTAGCCATCAAGAACAAAAGCAGGAAGAAAGCTGCTTGTAAGACTCAGTGTTTAATAAAAAATGTTCATCAGGGAAACAAAAACTTTAGACGCTCTTATTGTCTGTGCACCAAGTTTCAGGGGATCTTCCACAGATAGTTACATTCATTTCTATAAAACTGATTGGGCAGAAGATGGCAAAGTGAGACCTACTGATCATTATTTTCAGCTTTAATCTGCTCCTGAACTAATGAGTGTTGTGGTCAGATGTTTACATACATTCTTCAAGGGCATGGATGTCATGGAAATGTTGGGCTTTTAATGATTTCTTTGAACTGGCCAAATAGGTCAATCTTTGTGTCATCTGACCATAAAACTTTTCTCCAGAAGGCATTTGGCTTGTTTATGTAGGCAGCTGAAAATTTTAGCTTGAAGAATGTCAACTTTGGAGCAGAGGCTTCATTTGAAGAGGCTTTAGTGAAGTTGACATCACTGTGCACTTCACTGTGGACATTGATATCCTTGTAGTGCTATAAACAAATTCGTTATCTATAGTTCCAATATTCAAGTATCCAATTGGACACTTGATTTGATTTGACTACAACTGGTTGCCACATGTCTCTGCTGACTTTGACTTTCATGAAGAAACCTCAGAGTTTAATCATTTTATTTTGCACAAGCTGTGAACTGATCATCATCCCACTTTACTTTTATTCTTTAAAAGTTTGCAGTCTTCAAGTTAAGAAGAAACAGATGAAGCTCCACAAAGATTGATTATCAAAGACCAATTTAATTAAACAAGTTAGCTGTGTGCCAATTTTTTTTTTTTGCATTTTTTTTTAAGTGCAACGAAGAATTTCAGCAGTACAATGAATCCGCTGAAACAAAGCCGCTTGTTGCTGACCAAACGTTGCACTTTGCTCCATTAATTTACAACTTCTAACTCATCGCCCGGTCTGAATCTGCAAATTGGGTTGACAAGAGTGCAGATTTTCTTTTTTCCTTTTAAGCTGTCACTGCAAATTTATCATCCAGTTGCGTGACTGTTATTGTACCCACACAAAGCTGTTTTGATGATGAACTGCACATTTTAATTGGATTAGGGTGTTAATGTCAGGGAGTGTACACTGATTTCAACACCCGCAGGCGCACTAATTAACCTCGCTTATTTAGCTCATGTTGTACATATTTTTTTGAACTCCCATGTCACTAAACATTTACCGCTGCCCTCCCCCCTCAAACACAACAAGGCAATTGAGGTTTTGCATCAGTGCAAGAGAATGGAAAAATGGTCAGTGTCGTAAGAATGAGGTAACAGCAGTATGTTAGAGACAGTCCCATGATGTCTCCTTATGTTAAATAGCGCAAGTATCTGTGTGTATGTGTTTTCCTTATGATGTAAGAGCATAAAGCACGTCTCCATATTGTTGATCATTCAGTTTTAACATGAAGTTTTGGTAGGTTTAGTCAAGGGTTTAATTATCATTTAGATAAATTAAAGCCAATGTAATGTCCTCTAAGTGACAGAAACACAAATGTGTGTGTGTGTGTGTGTGTGTGCGCGCGCGCGCGCGCAGCTTTTGTGGCGCCTGTGGGTTAAGGGATACCAAGGAGGGACGCACAGAGAAATTAAAAAAGGGAAACATTCCAGCAGGGATTTCAAGATGATGAAAGGATCAGTGAGGGGATGATTGGCTGATGAACCACAACAATGAAGAGAGAGAGAGGAAACGGAGGAGGATAACATGAGGATTCCCCCTAATGAGCTGCCACATTAAAACAGCTGCCAGCTTGATCGATAGAGAAGGGAAGAAGGAATGAGAAAATGAATTAAATGGGTAAAGAGAGGAGAGGCGAAAGACAGATGAAGACAGAGAGTGTGAGAAAAACTGGGTTGACTGTTTTTTATTTTTCCTCTCCAGAGAGGTGAAGCAAGCTCGAAAAACAGAAAAATGGAGAAAAATAAAATGGAGAGATGAAAGGATTGCTGAATAGATTAAAATTGTGCAAAAGAAAGTGTGGCTAAAGTGAAGATAACATAAGAATGGTAAAAAATGGAGATAGTAAAGTAGGAAGGAAATTAATAGGGAAAGGGCAGAGGGATGGAAGGAATGGAAGGATACATAATGAATAAAAATAAGGACAGAAGAAGAGATCGAGCAAAGGAGGTTTTACTGGGAAAAGGGTGACAGAAAAGGGAATGGAGTTAAGTAAAATTTTATGTAACAAGGAAAAGAAGCAAGATAGGAAGACGGAAGAAAAACATAATTTGGTAAAAGCTAAAAAGAGCCAGGAAACTGTGTGAGCATGAAAGAAGGAACAGCAACCGATAAATAAAAGGAAGAAGTTAATTAGACAGCAGCAAAAGAGATACATTTAGAGAGTGCATATAAAAGAAGGTAAAAGGCCACTGAGACATCAGCCACTACCTTGTGGACCAATGGCCATTATGCTAAAAGGCAGCAACACAATTGAGTTATCAAGTTCAGTGTGTGTTATTAGTCAGCTGTTTTGGCACATCTACCAGTCAAACTGGCTGTGTTCCTAACTTTAAGTCCCAGATTGGCACAAGTTTTAGCTGTTGGACAGATGGCCCCACATTTGAGTCTAGAATACTTTGGCATATAGCGAAGTTCATGGTCGACACAGTCAATACAAGGTGCCCAGGTCCTGTGCCTACAAAACAGGCCAAAGTGCTCAGCCCTCCACCGCTGTGATGAAATTTGGTTTTCTTCAAATGTGGTGCCGTGGATTATGGACACCACTTTTGTCATGTCTTTACACAGGTTATTGTTCCAAGAAGCAACTTGGCAAAGCAACTTGGCAAAGCTAGGCCATATTTAAATAAGTTTTATTTATTTATTTATTTATTTTTAGAGAGAAGAGGCTTTGTCCTGGCAACCCTTGCAAATCAACCAATTGCATTTGAGGAGTAGCACCTGGCTGTTATTTGTCCTTTTAAATCCTATGGAAGCAGTAAGGGTGTAGTTAGTACAGAGTCTATGGAGTTCATAGAGTCCTATGAAACCATTCATTTTCACATGACTGGGCATTTCTCCTATTCTATTAAGTTGGTCATTTTACCCTGGGAGTCTATGAGGGGTAGTTCCCTTCTGGAGGCAGCCCAAAGTGGCTACTTGAGGAACTGCAGTTTTTGGCAATTAAGCATACATTTTTCAGCACTGGACATTTTACAAAGGATGAAAATGGCAGGAACTGATAAGAAAGAAGTAGTGTGGGGAAAAGGTGAAAAGAAGAAAAGTAGAATAGAAGGAAATAATCGTTTGTTGTGCAGAGGAGAAAGAAGAGGGAGAACAATAGACAGAAGCAAAGGAGGAAGACCGAGGGTTTTGAAAAGCAAAGAAAGAATGAACGACAGCTGATGACAGCAGAGAGGGGAAATGGAGGAGAAGAAACGAAGAAGTGATAGACATCAGCAAGAAGGTGCAGGGCTCCAAAACAGAAGTCTTGAATTGTTTTACTCTCACAGAGGAGGCTGACAGAAATCACGAGCTTGGAATTCTTTCCAGAAAACTCACAAGTCCTCTGCAGATTCACTGTCTTCAAATGTTACTTCAGTATTCTCAAAGGGGCCAATCCAGTGGTTTTCCATGTTGTAGCCCATTAACTTCAAATCCTGCGCACTTAAACATTACTGCAGAACATTTTCCAAGGCCTGCCACAGTGTCTTTAGTGATTTCTGAACAGGCAACCGTTGGTTTTGCATAATTATAGTTCAGAGCAAACACCAACCAGCAGAGACAACTCATCTATTCTTTTAGTTATGTTAAAGGAATATTTTCATATTTTATTTTATTTATTTGTTTGTTTACTTTCTTATCATGGCTGCCAGATGGGTATTTTAGCATAAAGATTGTAGAAAATGGTGCCAGTAGCTTTACTATCTCCAAAGGTAAGAGCAAGACCTCTAACCTTAATGATCATGTAGGCTGTCTGTCCCTACCCTCTGACCTAACATATAATTATACTAGAGGCAGAAATATGCCATAAACTGTTAAAAGTGCTAAAAAATAGATACACTGACCATTTTTGATGACACAATGCTATTGCAAAAGTTTGGTTAAGTTTAAACAGGGTTAAATGTTGAGACTTTTTAGAATCCCTTTAATGCCACTAAAAAGTGCCCACAAACATGCTTTACCAGTGTGGTGGGTCCAAGTGACAACAACCCAGGGCTCAAATGATGAAGCCAAAACACGAGGGCCAAAAAGTGCAGGTCCTCTAATGGACACATAGGGCTGACTTCACAAGTTTGTCAGTCCCCAATAGGGTCTCATGTTAAAATGTTAAAATAAAAAACATATTTGCAGGGCAAGAAAATGGTGTTTGCTTCAATAGACTATAAAGCTATATTTTTACAGAAACCAGTACAGTGCCATGGCGACCAGACACCGTAGAAATGACACTTGTTGACTTCAAGCTACAGGTGATGAGGAGTAAGCGGGTCCTGAAATACACTTTCCTCAACTTGGAGGCAAGCAACTGAAGTGACTATCAATAAGAGTGCCAGACAACACCTGTGATAAACCTATGATCTGGTAGTGAATACATTAGCAGATTACCTAGGCAACTGGAGTCCAAAATGTCCGCTGGCGACCAATGGTCAGCTTCAAAGTAATGCATGGCGAGTGAATTGCTCCCTGTGTGAGTGACAGATGTTCCAATGCAGGCAGCTGGAGCCAATCAGTGTCTACTAGACCTTATCCATTGCTTCAAGTCATTAAATTCAATTGAATTCCTTTTTTTTTTTTTTTACATAGGGGTAGCTGTAGCTCAGGTGGTAGAGGAGGTCATACTAACCGGAAGGTTGGTAGTTCAATCCCCGTCATGCCAAATATCCTTGGGCAAGATACTAATCCAAGATTGCTCTGCGGGTAACTTGGGATCTGAGTAACTCGGGATTGTTGCTCCCCACACGTTCATCATAGTATGAATATTAGATAGAAAACACTTAAAAAGAGCATAGAAAAAAGTGCTTGGGTGAATGAGGCAAGTTGTGTAAAGCGTTCTGGGTTTTCAGATAGAGTAGAAAAGCACTATATTAAAAAAAGTCTATTATTTATCTCAAAGCTTTGCCTTGCTTGTTCTTAATACTAAATAATTAAACTGCACTTTGCCTGTGCCTATTGGAGGGCTTTAGATCGACTACCCGGCTAAAATCGTGGCTTTCTGTATGCTATGGATCATCATCTAAGAAGAACGTTTCAGTTTAGCAAGTGAAATTCTAGTGTTATCACCAGTTATTAGCAGTTTTTGGTGGCTATACAGTTTATGGATGGAGCTTGCTAACCAACCTCACAAACATTAGGTGATGACTTTGACCTTGTCATCCAAATCAGATAAGTCCTGACTCTAAATAGAAAAACCCATCATGTCAGAGACCAAAACTCTACCGATGAACCTTGAAAATGGAAAGTTTATATTGGCTGTGTGTGATTTTGCATGCTGCAAATATAAAACACACCTTTGACATAATTATTATTATTATTATTATGATTAAACTTTCAATAGGCCAGAAATCACTTGCTGCAGTTATTTACTTATTGTTTTGTTTTTATTTACATCCTAAATTGGGCCTACTTAGGCCCAACTGGGCCAAGCTTCAAACATTTTTGTAAACATAACATTTTGCCATCCTTATCAAACATTTCAAACCAAAATGTCTATAAAAAGAATACCAGGCTGTTTCTATTGAGCTTGGAGTTTTGGTTAGGTGGAATTAAATAGTAAAGATTTGTCTGAGTCTTTCAAATCTCATTCAGACTGACGATAAGGACTTACTGTGTGTTTAAAGAAACATGTTTCTCCATGTAGAGTCAAAGTTTGTTCAAAGTTTTGTCTCTGTTACTTACAGATATAGGTGATGTTATGTCAACCCATAGCCCAGAGCACAATTACGTATTCAAAAATAAAAACAACAACAACATTATTAATAATTACCCATTTCTTCTCATTTGATCAATTCCCTTCTGTGTCACCCTCTCCATGTCTTACACCAAGACTGCACTCTGGTAAGTCTTCTCCTCCTAACACTATTTTTAGAAAATGTAACAACAACAACATCTTAAACATAATAATGACTTTGCGTTTTTGCAGTTTTTTGGGGGACCACAGTTTGATGACAGTGCATTCCTCCTGAAACTTTCCAGCTCCCTTCAGTCCTCAAACGTGATTACACAACGATAGCTGCGGTCTGCAAGTTTGTGTTTAGCACATTATTTATGTTTGCTCCCTTCAACGGAACCTCGTGCGGTCTGCCAAACCAATAAAGCCAAATTATGTAGCGGTCTAATTCTATACAATCTTCTATTCACTAATACACACAATGAAACCACTTACGACTGTGGAGCACGAGGGCGGTAAGAGGGGATATAAAAAATACTTTAAAAAGACTACATTTCGTTAGTAATTGACTTTACGTGTTCTTCAAACTGGGATGTCAAAAATCTTTGATCAATCATCCGGGATAGAAAATGTCAAAAAGTTGATTCTGTTCATCTGGACGTAGCATTTTGATCTTTTGATCAATGGTCATGAAAATTTGCATATTAATACTCAAGAATCTGACCTTACAGCCCATTATTAGTCAGTGGTGCTAGTTTCAGTCATTGTGCACATGTACTCTTTATAAGGTTGGGGGAACCTACAGTCAGCTGAGACTGAAGAAGTCACTTGGATGAGTGACAAAATGTTCCTTCCAGAGGAACAGAATCAACTTTTTGGGTATTCCAAAAATAGTTTGAATTGTCCAAACATGAAGAAGAAAGAGAAAAAGAAAAAAGAAAGGGTAAGACAGTGGGACCTGTTGTCCTATGAGCCTAATAAAGGCTTACTCTTTCTTTGTCTGGCTAGTGTCCTGTATATAGGTTCCCTCCTCAACACTATTTTTGGCAGTTTTAACTCAATGTGAAAAATAGCCCTTACTAAATAAACAATTTTTTCTGTGTTTGAGTGATATTGTCAGCAAGGCTCTTTTTTTTCCCCTTTCCTTTGTTAAAGATTTTGGATTTCAGCAGGAAGGTTAAAGTCACAGCCAGGCCAGGGAAATTTAGAGATGAACACAAAAGTGTTTTTGATGCTTTAAAGGCAGTTTTGTGGCAAATATTTAAAGTACTAATTACCAGTAATTACCTACTGAGTAATTAGCCAATAATTGTGCAGTGTTGTGTACACAGAGAAGGTTTAGGCAACTAGCTGATACAATAAGCTCTTTTACCTGGTCAGACACAAGCGGCTGCTCATCGTCGATGTCAATAAAAACCTCCCCAGATATTAACTGGGGTGTCTCACCTACACGTGCCAACACACACAGAAAAAAAGACACTTAACATTTATCATCACTGTTGATCACTTTTGTTAGATTTTTTTCCACTGCTGTGTGCCTTACGTCTCCATCCTTCCTCCTCTCCCTCCTCCACAGCTTGCTCATCTTCTTGGTTGTAGCGGTACTCCTCCAGCGAGTGGATGGTGCACTGCCCGACCACCGGCTTCCTCCCAAACTGACGATTGTCAATGACTTTGATGATGATCGGCGGCATGTAGAGCTCCTCTCGGGGAAGTCTCTGTTGTGAGATGGAGACAGATAAAAACACAGGGGCTTAAATGTCGGGCTGCTTAACGTCCATTTCTAATTGGTTATGCCACCTGCCTGCATGATGTTGACTGGCTGTGGCTGCTGATTGCCTAAAGCTGATTGGTCATGCCTTGGTGACCAAGCAAGGCTTCAATGCACCTTTTCAGACGTAAAGGAAGAAATACCATCAGATACCATCTTTGTGATGGAATCAGGGTACATACAACACTTTGAGTTAAAGTGTCTTAATGCATGCTTTAATCATCCAGGTAAGGAAATCCCCCAAATGTTGATTCTGTTTATCTGGACATAGCGTTTTAAGTGGGAAAAACATTTTGTCACTTATCATCAAGTGACTTCTTCAGTCTCAGCTGACTGCGGGTTTCCCCAACCTTTCAAACAGTACCTTTGCACAACGACTGAAATTAGCCCACTGAATGAACAATAGGGCGGGAGGTCAGTTTCTTGATTATTAATATGCAAATTGTCATGACCATTGCTCAACAACAACTGATCAAAGACCACTGATCATTGACAATCTTACAGTACTGTGATTGCAGCCATTCCCCAACTCTCTGTGAATGGTACTCATGGCCATTAATCAGTTCTCATTGACAGTGACGAAACATTTCTCCCACTAAAAATTTTACATCCAGATGAACAGAATCAACTTTTTGGGACTTTGACTTAAAATGTAAGTTAAGGATTTTAATGTAAGGTTTGCAAGTAAAGTGACACAAAAAAGCCAAACAAAAAACATACACAAAAAACATACAAGGTGCAGTAAACTCCTTTTCAGTACTATTCCATTTTGTTCTGTCATGTAAGTGTCACTTCCTTGCATTGAGTATGGCTCCATTAATCTTAATCACACACTAGAAATTTTCACACCAGTGTTTTGCAAAAACAGACTGTTGTGAACTAATGGGGATGATGAGCCTGAGGATCCAAAATGAAGGCTCTGTTACTGCGTTGTAGGACTACAGTTTGCTCTGCAAAATAAAACAAAACAAAAAAACAGTCTGCGGGTTGTTGATGAAGCATGTTCTGATTAAATAGTGACCAAGTTCATTCTCTTCATGGCCTGACAGATGAGCTGCCCCTTCATCTTTTTTCTTTCTTATAACTGCAGAGCTCCTTCAGTGACAGACTGCTGCATCCTAGATGCATGAAGGAGCGTTTCCGCAGGTCCTTCCTCCCTGCAGCTGTCAGACTGTACAATCAGAACTGCTCCCAACAAACATAGAGGTTTACATCCGCGCTGTAACTATTTTATCAACCGATTCACACTACAACCTGGGTTTTCCCTCTTATCTGTATTTCAGTTTATTTAATTTAATAACTGTACAGTACTCTGTTTCTGGTAACCATTTTCCTTTATGTAAATATGTAAAAAATTGCGTATGTTTCTGTTCTGTGTTCTGTGTTCTGTTTGTATATGTGTCTTTCTTGCTGCTGTTACACCCAAATTTCCCCTTGTGGGACAATTAAAGGATTATTCTATTCTATTCTATTCTTAACCTAACATGCATGTCTGTGGACTGTGGGAAGAAGCAAAGGAAGAGAATGGAGAAAAAGGCCCCAGCCGGCCGGTGAATTCAAACCCAGCATAGTGCCAACACTGAGCCCCTCACCCACAGCACACAGTCTGATCACTGCAGGCCACAATGACCCTCAGGCCACCGGGAAATGAAAATAGTGCTCCTGATAACCAGCTCGACCCTGCAAACAACAGTTTGTTTATCTGACCCTTTTCTATTTCAAGAAGTTCCGTCAGAGTTGGAGGTCATTTTTCTTGTAGCAGCAGCAGACAGCTGGTACTATAAAAAAAAAATGAAACAAGAAACACCACGCTCCTATATTAATAAATAAGGAAACACATATGTTGCTTCCAAAGAGCCAAACTTTCTTTTTCTTGCCCTTTTTTTAAGCGAGTTGAGACTGTGTTGTAGAATAAAGGTGGTCACACCAAATATTCACTTCCAAACTGTTTCTGCTTCATATCCTGCATTTCTACATATGCTTGTACATATTTCAATAAATCACTGCACATACGTTTAATTTTCTAACAAAATGTAACCGTCAGTACTTAGTTTTTGTTTTGTTTTGTTTTTGTTTTTTTTACATATAATTTAAATCTTTTTATCTATTTACTTTAAATTATAATTCTGAGCATCTCTGGTTTATGGTGTTTTTGAAAACTACCAATAATAATAATAATAATAATAATAATAATAATAATAATAATAATAATAATGATAATAACAACTGCAGGAACAGTAGGATCCACAGTGTAGTGCAGCTCAGCAGTGTTG
>VUQG01001890.1:8859-26562 GCA_015106755.1 Etia nguti | reverse complement strand
TAATATTACCGTATTGTGTGTGTGTATAATGACCACAATGGCACCTGTAAGAGAAATGGTTACGAAGCGGATTTCAAACTCAAGGCTGTCAGTCACGCAGTAGAACTTGGGAACAGAGCAGCTGCGAAATCTGTCTGTCTTTGTTATTATGCTCAGCGTCTTTTAGTTTACATTTTGACTGCACAATTGTGAGCTTTTTGTTATGTACAAAAACAACGTTGTTTTATTTTATTTATGGAGCATTATTATTTAATAAATGCTGATAATTTATTACTGAGCAATTTTTTCATGTACATCTGCACTTTATGTTAATAAAAGTGCCTGTGTGAGATCTTGGACACAGCTTTGACTAAGAACTCTCTTTTTGTTCCTACTTTATGGCTTTAAAAAAATATCGAGATATATATCGTATATCGCCATCCAGCTAAAGGATATCGAGATATGAATTTTGAGCCATATCGCCCAGCCCTACAACCAAGGTAAGTAGAAGAGCGTCTAAACTCACAACATGTTGAAGCTTTGAAGCAGATGGGCTAAAGCAGCAGAAGAGCACACTGGGTGCCACTCCTGTCAGCTAAGAGCAGGAAACTGAGGCTACAGTTCACACAGGCTCACCAAAACTGGACAATAAAGTAAAACGTTGCCTGGTCTGATTAGTTGATTTCTACAGAGACACTCAGGCGATAGGGTCAGAATTTGGCATAAACAACAGATCCATCCTGCCTTGTATCAACAGTTCAGGCTGAAGGTGACAGTATATTGGTGTAGGGGATATTTTTTTTCACACATTTTGGGGCCCTATAGCAGCAGAGCATCATTTAAGCATCATAACCTATCTGAGTGTTACTGCTGACCAAGTCTATCCCTTTATGACCACAGTGCATCCATCTTCTGATAGCTGCTTCTAGCAGGATAACACGCAGTGTCACAAAGCCCATATACTGTTTTACTTGCTCATCTGACATCAATCCACATGCGTTTAAGTTTTTTTTATTGCTATCAACTGTATTCTGATTTTCTGTTACATTTTAATGTTATTATTCCTAAGTTATTATTTTGATTCTACAGCACTTTGTGGGTACATGTCTGTGAAAGGTGGTCTATAAATAAACGTCAATTAAGATATTTAAATGATTCTGGACTGTATTTAAATAAAGTTAAATGTTATTTGGTGCATGCCCCCTGGAAAATGCAAAGTACGCTCTTTTATGCTAAAATATCATTAAGCAACAAGATCTGGACTGTCTGCCTCTATGTCTTCCTTCTCCCTTGGGTGTGCAGTGTTGCTGTTATTTAATAATTTTGAGGCAACAAGTTTGCATATTCTTTTAATATCAAACCAACTTATCAGATTTTAACAGTGTGTGTTTGGAGCAGAATACTATTTGGAGCTCAAGTGGATGACAAATTAAACTGCGTGCATGCCTGGGTTTGGAATATATTTTCTATTTGCAGTAAGATTTTGGTTTTTTTTTTCCAATGCTTCAGACATACCACAACTGCCACTGTAACCATACACACAAATCTGACACCCCATCACAATGCAATGCCATCCTTTACCTCCCAAAGGAGACTCCAAGAAAGAACACTGTATCTGCTGTAACTACATCCTTGGTTTTCTCTGACAGTCTTATAATGCCACTATTGTTTGTGTTTTCCAAGTGGTAAATAAACCCAGATCCTCAGTGGATTTCCCTGGTATGTAACCAGGAGGTCGATGGTTAGAAAGCAACTGTACAAGCAGGCATACGCTCCTCCAAACAGAGGTAATCTAAACATTTCAGGCCCAAAAGGAAGGCATTTTACAGCTGGGTGAAGGGACACAGTGCAGCTGAAATTTGTTTGCATTTACGTGCGGTGCTTCAAACCTCTCAAACCACATCTATGCCAAACAGTTATCAGCCAGAATGCAAACAAACACATCAAGCCTGCATGCACATGACCACGAGGACACGCACGCTGCTTTCACGGCTTCATGAGAACCGAGTGAACTCTGATCAGATGGGGAGCAGAGAGGAAACAATGAATGGTTCTGCTGATGTTTATCCCAGGCTGGAAATCATGGCTATGGGCCGCTGCTAAAAGATTTGACTGTTTAATTTAATTCACTTGCAAAATAGTGCATGTGAAAGCAATTCACAGAGTAGGAAATAAATCCACCTTCTGCTTCCATAAGTCTGTATACTCTCTACACGCAGCAGTGAGACAGCACATGTACATTTTCTCTGAGTTAGCACTTTGCTCAGTATTCATATTACTCCTGCTCGTCTGAAGCATTTTTTGTTGTCTTCTTGTCTAAGAGCCATTATGAACTTCTAAAGGCTGTCCATCCACACAGACCAGCCATCTCACTCATCAAACAGTCCCATGACTGTTGCGGTTGTGGGAATCACCCTACGATACGATATTATCACACCACTTCACTCCTGATACAATATATTTGTGATAGCATTTTGCAGAGTATTGCAAGTAAGTAAGATATATTATGATTTATCATCTTTTTTAAACTGCAAATCGTGTGCTCAAAGTTCAACTTTGTGAATATCTGTTTTAATCAATAAGATGAATTTCTCTCACTAAAACCTGCCATAAATGTTGCCATAAGATGGATCTGATATCGGTCTGTCGCTGAATGGTGTTAAGTTGGCAATTACAAGCATTTTATTTCTGATACAGCAATACACCTGTGCAACTGCTTTGGTTGTGAGTGTGCAACACCCTCAAGGTCTGGGCAACCATTTAATCACCACGAGTTGCAATTGGTTGCAGAATGTGAAAAATATCAAACAATCTCCACCACAAATGGTCCCCCCTTCCATCACACAATGCAATGTAAAGTTAACAAAGCAGCGAAATAAACCATCTGCAGTACAGTTAAGAGGGGAGGGGGTCGTCACCAGCCACCCAGCTGTGAGAATCAGCCACCTGCCATTGTCAAAGTCACAGTGATTAATAGCTGCATAAGCTGCTTAAACAAATTGTACAGTAAAAGAGGCAACAACAAAGAGACAATTAATGATTGAAGGATACAAAAGGCTAAACACGTATCATAGCAGAGCAGATGAAATATCGGAAATAGGTTAGGAAAGAGGCTCTGTGACAATAAAGACTGACAGACTGAAGTAGTTATATAGACTAACCAGAGTAGCATGGTCTCAGTGACTCGGCCTTTGAAACAACAAAAGCTGGCAACCTGATCTGATTATTAAGCATCTGCCCGCTTATCGAATAAGGCAATTTTTTTTTTTAAATCCCAGGAAACTTACCCTTTTTTGCCCACTTGGCTTTAAATAACAATGGTTTCAAAAATCTAAAATCTACCATATAGATTAAAAAAAAACATTTGAGACGATCTGATGCAGGATTTACAACAAACTCGTCAATATCACCAGCTGACATGCTTTGGCCTCAGGAACAGCCACAGTCTTGCCAAACACATTGGCAGTTACAAAGCAAAACACATCATGACTTACTGAAGCCCCCTCCCCATTCAATAAGTGAAGGGGTCATAAGTATTTCCTCAGAAAAGACTTCGTCAGTTCAGATACAAAGTTCGGTTTAGATAAATCAAGCTGTTGTTTCGTTGACTTGTGATTGATGGACTATAGCAAGAGTTTCAGCGCCTCAGAGTGGGCTTTTCCTTTAAGAGTTGAAATCCCACCAGGACTGACCTGTACTAAAAATGCATACTCGTGATGCTGCACTCACCCATTGGCACAGATAAGACCTAGCATGGCAAAGAGATTCGATTGTAGGTCAATTATAGCTGTGTATTTTGTCTGTGCACTTGAACTGCCGAACGAGGACCAAGACCACGCACTGCCCGAGAGGAGAGCAGGAGGAGAGGCTGATGCCCTCCTTCTGCCTACTCCAATCAGCAGTACAGCATACAGGGAGCAGGCTGCATTGTCTATGTGCTGCTTTAACACAGGTTGGCTATAACAGCTGAGCTTTGAGATAGTAAGAGTCTATGTTTGTTTAAAGCATGCAAAGCATTGTAATCAATTTCCATGTAAGAGAATAAAAAACAATTGTCACAAAAGAAAAGACGATCAGAATCTCAGTTGATTTATATAAAGGCTAACAGGCACAGCCTCTTGCTATCTGGAACAGCAGAGTGTTTGCAGGCTGCAGACAGGCTGGCTAGCCATTTGTCTTTGTCTGCAAATGGAAGGGGCAGCTGTCACCAAAGGTCAGCAAAATGTTACCAGAACAAGGCCCTATAGAGGTTAAGCCCACGTGCCTGTAACAAGGAGGGGGGACACACCCAAGTGGAATGAGACCTACACACTTTCTCCCTCTGCGTATTCACTCAAACGCGACACACCCACAACAAGGCATCCTGCTGGCATCATCGGGCAAGTCTCAGATGCAGCTGGTGGCCTTTTCAAGTTTACTCTAGGCTGTCCAGCCCGAGCAGTGGTGCCTCTTACTGGCGTGGTTACATCGGGTTACAGTCTTCCCCTCCAGCTCTCCATCAGGTTCAGCTGAAAGCTACGTTTGAAGTGGCATCCACCCCGCACGACCCTCCATTTCCCACTTACACCTGCAGCTGTAACACAACCTGGGTAAACTTACATCATCTTTGAGCTTTCGTGCAGGGAACTTTCCTGCTCGGGGACACGGGTGGATGGATGGAAGAGTCGCAGCTTGCACGACAGAGCCAGAAAAGTGCTGACAGACAGATGGACTAGCATGCAAGGGATGGTAACACACACACACAGACGCCAAGAATAGCTTTCAAAACTTTCACGTCTCTGGAGATCAATCCTCAAGCCTGAATTTTCTTTGACAACTGTTATTCCCATCTAATCAACTATATCCTGGGGAAATCAAGCATAAAAAAAGGCTGAAAAACAGCAGAGGGACAGCAGGGGAAAACATAAGAGGGTTTTCCCCCCCCCCCTTCATCTTTGGCAAAACAAGACAGGATGGACCAATAAGAAAACCGTGTTTTATGTTCTGCATTTTTGTTGGGAGCTGATGGTTTTTCTAAAATATAACCTTCTCTCTCACTATGTCCTGTTTTACTCCAGAAAGAAAGCTTGCACTGCAGTTAAAGGAAAAGAAAAAAAAACAAAAACGCTTTAAACAAGGATAGTAAAATGACACAGTATCTTCAAACATGGCTGGAAATTTAATCCACAACTGGTGTTTTGTTTTGTTTTTGTTTGCTTTTTTTTATTACTAAGCAGTATACCATGCTGCCAATACGCTGTGGCTTTGGAAGCAAGTTTACCATCTCATAGTACAACATAAAAAATCTGCATTATTCGTCCACTGACACAAGCCTTTGTGTTAAAATACTTCCTTTTGTTTTTAGTTATGAATTTGAAATGAACAATGACACTGAATTAAACAGGTTGTGTGTGTTTTTGCTACAGCTATGAAAAAATGTGGCTGGCCACCCAAAACAACAGAACAAATAACTTTTGGGCCTTCCATTTTACATAACCAGCTGATAATTAAGTTCTCCAGAAGCACATTCATAACAGGAAACAGAGCCTCAGTTAAACTGCCCAAAGGAATATGCTGGGTTTTCCAGATGTGTTTTGGACATCATTCATTTCAGGACCGCTTTTGTGTCACTGACATGACAAGGGAGTGAAATTTGACTCTGGTCTGCTGCCAAAAATTCCCATCCTTAAAGGCATGTGCCTGACAGTGAGAAACCACAAGGCCAGTAGTTATTTTCAACTCATTGACTGCACTGTAAGCAAACGGCCTGCATTGTTGCTGCACCATCTCAATGCCCAGAATAATAGTGCTTCCAGTCTAGTGCTTTGTGGATGCAAGTCAGGCGTGCCTTAAGGACACAGACGGTCTATTATAAAGCCACTGTGGGGAATAAAGAGTGCGGGGGGGGGGCTACTTTAGTGGCTCATTTTGGAAAAGGACAATACTGCTTGTTTTTGTTGTGTGTTCAGAAAAAAAGAAAAAAAGAGCTGTCCTCAAATGCCCTTGGTAGCATAAATAAAAGAAAAAGAAAAAGAAAAAGCCATACGTCTGCCAGCCAGCCTCTACCAATGACCTTTGAACCTTCCCAGTCAACGCCGGTTCATTATCTTTGCACTATTAGCACCTGGCTCCAAGCTAATTGTAAGAGTAAAAATTTAAAGCCATGCGAAAATGCTTGTTATGAAGCTGAATTAGTGTAAGCACAACATGTGTCTGAGCTTTAACTTTTCCCACAGACTTCACTAAGACTCCACGAACACTGGATAGTTTTTTGTTTCCCCCCCCCACACCAGGGTGTCCACTAGCTAAGGTGGATGCTAGCATAAAACTGGCGATAGCCACTGGTCAAACTGGCTGCATGTTTTATCCAATCTGCTGCCGGCGGCGTCACCCAACAAAGGGAATTAAAGCTGTGCCCATGAGCTGCAGTGGGGAGGTAGCCGACAATGGGCTGAACTCAGCAACACTGACACACCTCTCCCCCTCATTTTACCTGGTTTAAGGGATATAACGTATCATATTTCATTAGGGAAACAAAGAAGATAAAAACATTAGCGCGACAATACCATCGGCCATTGTAGCCTCCTCCCCGCTAAACAGGGTGGAGACTAGCCATACATCTTTCTGTTCAGCTGAAGGCAGAGGACGAAAATGAGGCTGGAAATACCTGTAGACGTTCACGACAGAGGCGCAGGGTTCAGCTTTGGCAACAAAACATCACACCAATAATGGGCTCGTGTTCAGTTGGCACTCCCATTTAAAAAAAATAAAATAAAAAATGCGGCTCTTTTCCCAGTCGGCATAAACGCTGCACACCCTTCCTCCCCAAGAAAAGCAGCGTTCAATGGCCGCATTAAGGGGGGAGCACACAAACCTCCCCCCTCCCATTCAAACAAACGCCCTTCCACAACAAACACTTTAACAAACAGGTAACGACGCATTCACAAGTGAATGTCTTCTTTCCCAATATCCAGCGGTTCACCTTTTAAAGAAGTGTGTCCGTTCCCTTTCCCCGAGGATACAGACTAGGATGGGCTGGCAACATTAACTGACATTTAGTTGGTTTTTTTTATTCCCTCCCATGGTTGACATTTTCTCTGTATAAGTTAATAAGTTAGAAGTGAAGGAAGGGGGGGGATATAATTTTAAAAATGCCAGAGCAGTGAAGGGGGAAAAAATCCACTTACAGTGAAACAGGATTCACAAAGAGGCTCCTCTCCTCTTCTCTGGTCTGCGCTCCAATGGGAGTAAACGTCCACAGTGAGGGGGGGAACTCCTGATATGTATATTTATCTATTTAAAATATAATTTATTTAAATTCTACCCATTATCCTCATCTTTTTTTCCACGCGTTGCCCTCGTCTACACGTACACACAGAGTCCACTACCCTATCCCCTTTTCCCATTCTTCTCTGCCGGAGCTGGAGACACGCTGCGCGACTCCGTCGTTTCCTGTCCAGCCCAGGATCCAGCGCTGCCTTCAGGGTCTGCCGGGAATATTGTGGATTAGAGATGACGAGGAATGACATAGCTAAAAGGCAGATGAAAGGAGAAGCGATAAGCTCCCCTGTTTGGCTAATAACCATGGTTTTATGCTTAATTCTTCAATGTAAAGTTGTTCTTTGCCCCTTAATTTAAAACAAATAAATAAAAATGACACCTTACACAGTTTTGCTTTTTCAGGGTCCGTCACTAAAGTATTATTATTTACAGATTGTAAAGGCAACATCAGCATTCGATAGTTATTAAATAATAATAATAATAATAATAATAATAATAAAATTACATTTTTCAGTGTGTCTTAAGAGAAATTCAGCTGAAACATCTAAAAGTCTGAGGCGGCCACAATGCACCAATTTAACTGTACCCACCTAAAGCCGCTATGACCACCACCATCAGACATAGGGGGCATGTTCCAGATTAGGGGATTATTTTTATCCATATGGAAGTGTTGCATTCCCAATCCGTCCATCCTTCCAGCCTCTCAGTCATCTTCTGATTTAAAATTCCTAATTCATGTGAATACAGTCCCATGTGAATGTGTCAGCGAACAAAATAAATAGTTTCCATTAATGCCTATTAATGAATAGAAGCTATGCTTATCTGCATATACAAAAAGAAAAGCAATTTAATAACTATTTCCCATAACCTGTTACGCTGGAAGAAGATTGTTGTCGGATTTAAATGTTATGTGGCCATCTAGTGGATAAGAAAATACATTGCACCTAAATTACAGCTTCTGTGGACGTGCAGCTTTTTAAAAATGTTAATCTCAGGTCTTGGTAATCCCTCTTGGGAAACAGTTACAATGTACTGACAAGAAACCTGTATGGCACAGCACATTCACACACGTTTTTTCCCTCCTTAATGCAGTAACTGTGTCACTGACTGTGCCATACACTGACTGTGACTCATACAGTGTACAGACTTCTCCTAAGGGCCCTTTTCTCTGCCAGTCAGCCTTTCCTGTAATCACACTTTGGTTCTCAAACAGTTCAGTACCTGCCGGCGCTTTTTGAACATTTTTATTTTTTATTTTTAGAAAAATTGTGTTCAGTAAACTTTCTCAGGTGACACACAAGGTCATCGCACTATTGAACGCTCCACCTTCACAAGTGGAGCAGCACAAGTCTTATTACCCTACTACAGATCAGACATTAATGTTTACACCCGTTCCATGATATTGTTTCAAACACAAACCCTGAGTTTAGCTGGCTCTACACGCCAAACAATTTTAACATTAAGCACGCTGATGGCATAAAAGGTCACAAACTCTAGGAAACAGCAGAAACTTCAGTAGAGGAAGCGTTTTTTTTTCGCCACAGGATGTTTTCTGTCAAGAGAGGGTGTGTTTGTGAGCCTCAGTCACTGCTGCACTGTGTGGGAGTGTTTTTAGTCAGAAGCAGCGCAAGGATAGAAGGCATTACAGTCAAAAGAACACGTGCGTGATGTTATCAGAGTAACGGATCAGATTTTTTTTTTGTGCAGGTTCGCTTGGAGGAGCTCGGAGGTTTTAGGTGATGAGGGGAAGCCCTGGGGGCATCATTCTACTGGAGGCAAATTCCCGCTCTTGCTGCAGAAAATGAGGATTTCATGGATGTTCATGTGCCTTCTGGTTTGCAAGTCATCTCGTGCTGCTCAGGCTCAAAGTGACTCCAGCTGTAATTGCAAAGGTAAGTGGACTTTATTATGATTACACTATAAGCATTACTATGAATTATTGCAGGCTAGACTCTAGCTTGGTACTTCACTGCCAGATAATCCAAGAGATCCGTGCATATGTGGGGACAATAAGAATGCTTGTTTTCATTTGTAAATACTGAGGAACAAATTCTAATGAATACTGCAGTAGTACTTGAGTATTTAATGCCTTTAGATTACTGAACTACATCAGTTGCGTAAATACATATCCTGGCTTGATATTTCAGCCGCTCTCAAGTTTGCTTTGTTTTTTGGTTAAGACACATAAAACATGTAGGGGTTAAATTTAAAAACAACACACACATTTATCCATGTGGCGCCTGAGATCGTCCTTAAATCGACACCTGCCGTAGTTCAGAAGGGGTGCGTTTCAACATATATCCATGCAACAGATAGATACGTCACCAAAACTGCATGTGGTTTATGTGTTACAGTGCTAAATGTGCGTCTGACTCAAGTCTGCCACTCGTATCACACATCTTGTTTTTCATGTGAAATGTGAGTTTGGCTGAAAGAGGTAAATGTGCTGATATCAAACAAATTCCATGCGGGGGAGGAGCTGCTCTGAAATGACTGGTTTCAAAGCCTGAATTTCAGTAAGGGGAATTAAATGCAAATGTCTGAATCTTTGCAGGAGCTCTGCCTCTATGAAGCCGTTTCCTCTGCCAAGTGTTTGGTGCTGGTTACTGGCGGTAACCATCACCGCTAGATCACGTTAACTTTTGAAAAGAAAAAAAAAAAAAGCAAGAAAAAGAAAAAAGCAAACAAGTTTTTTTAAAAAAAGTACACCATGCCGTGTGGTTAAGAGGCATTTATGATCACGCTAATTCTCACATTTCTCTCTCCAGTTTTGACGATTCACGACTTTGCAAATGACCACGTGACTATACCGTGCCCACAGATAAAGCCCGACGATGAAGAAATTACGTTTTACTTTCTTAAAGATGAAGACGTGATTCACAACCATAAGTGCAGACAGAAAAGTAACTGCCCTGGGATGAAGTGGAATGCTGTGGAACTGCACAAAAATGGATCACATTGGTTTTTCACACTCAAATCAGGACACAATATCAGAGGACTGTACAGATGCAGCACCACAAAGATGTACCCTCCTCCCCTTGTGAAAGACCTGGGCAATCCTGTGCTTGTAAAAGGTAAAAGAGTCCTAAAAAAAGGTTTTAAACAGTCTGTAATTCACAGTGCAGTACACTAAACACTTCCTGAATATGCTTCTTGCAGAATTCCCTCACCCTCACCCGTCCCCGAAACCCCCACACAATCCCACAGGAGCTGTACCAAACACATGCCAAGAATTTCCATGGATTTGGATAATGGTGATTGCAATTGTCAGTATCTACGGTGTAATAGTCACCATCATTGCACTGTTTAACTGGGTAAGATATCCTTGATCCACACAGAAGAGAAAAAATAGAGCTTGAAACAGTCGTTTGTAGCAAATTATCTTAATTTTTACTGAAGCCTGGCCAATACTGCAATTTTATGAGTGAAAATGTACTATATGTATTTAAAAGGCGATATTCTTTACATGGAAGTATACACAACAGCAACGCTAAAACAAGGAAACATTGAGGTTTACTAGTCTGCTACGCACACACACTGATGACCCATTTGAGTCTGCTCTGATGCTACTCTGCTACATGTGCTGCAGTGTATGAACTATCATGCGGCACTATTTCTCAATTACTATTTCATAAGTGTTCGTTTTAAAGAGACAAAAACAAGTTGATTTTTTTGTGTCAGAGAAAAAAAATACATTGATTTTGCAATGGCAGATACATGTGTGGTATATTCACCTAACACAAAAAAGACTGGGAGGAGACCCAGATCCCTCAGTATTTGGTCAGGAAGGACATCCATCATAAAATTCTGCCAAATCAAATATGCAGAGCTTTTCACTGTGGCAACGCCTTGTTAGGGCCGATACTGGCTGCTAACCTTGGCATACTTATTTAATGTTCAACATTTATCATCTTTTATCAACTGTAAAAGAAACATTTTGTTTCCTTCTTGCTGGTTTTACACATTTCTATACAGCCAATAGACAAATCCTAAGCCTTTTGTACATTTTAGATTTGACTATTTTTACTCAGATTTTGGGGGGAAAAAAAGGTTTTTTGGTTTTCCTTTAAAGTTTTCAAATTGAAGGTGTTCTCCATTAACATGGTATGACAGTTTCCCTTTCCCTCTCTGAGACGGTTGCTCATCTGTCTTCACGTGTCTTGCAGCTCAAGTTGAAGAACACAGAAAACCAGAGTGACTACATAAACACCAAACCCAGAGCGCCCAGGGACCGCAAGAAGAAAAAAGGTCTTCAGAATATACAAAGACACTTCTAATGACTTCACTGGATCATTTTGCACAGCTTTAGTTTAGAGCTAAACATTCAGGCTGTCCTCGCTGTAGCTTATTCTTGTCAAACACATAATTGTGAGGTTTGTTTTTTGTGTTTTCATATTTCGTTGCCAACACTGTAGTAAATCTGTACCTACACAGCAAAAGTAGCATTTTTCTTTAAAGCAATGGCTGTATTAAAACTAAAAAAAAAACAACATACACACACACACACCCTGGGTTTCTGGTTTTGCTCGCTTCCTGTTTCACTTACTAAGTCTGCCTGTCTCTCTCTCTTTCTCACACACACACACACACACACACACACGTAATTGGGAACCCCTATCTTTGTGGTCGAAACAGAAGGTGGTGTCTGATTGAGGGGACTTAACCACATTTGAAGCATAAATCAATGTGCTACACTATGGACGCTCAATCTGTTAAAGAGAATTCACGAGACCGCAGCGTGAAGAATCTAAATGCCATGCGAGCTGTTATTAAAGTGTTTGACTTCTCTTTCACTTCAGCAGGCTCTTACTTTTAAGAAAGCAGAACATCTTTCTCAAAGAGCTG
The DNA here is from genome assembly GCA_015106755.1 of Etia nguti. Classification (NCBI taxonomy): domain Eukaryota; kingdom Metazoa; phylum Chordata; class Actinopteri; order Cichliformes; family Cichlidae; genus Etia; species Etia nguti. The sequence continues at coordinate 14,478 of VUQG01001890.1, read as the reverse complement.
ATATCGCCAAGGCTGATGAAAGCCACATACGTGAAACAATAACAACGTGCACGGTTTCCTGCCTTTCTCGCTCTTATTTTTTCGTTTTTTTTTTTACCCATCGTGCACTCTGCAGATGTAGCAGCTTCAAAGGGACGCCACCTTTACCTTGCTCACCTTGCACTTTCTGTGCAGTCACTGCAGTTGAACGCACCGGGTTTCATTGGTTTCATTGGTTTCATTCAGTAGCAGAGTTTTACTCAACAGCTATCGCAAGCATGAGCAAGATAGACTTAGTTTCTGCTAGGCCTCGAAATGATTTTTGGGGCCTTAAGCAATGATTAAAAACGAATGCTGACTATAAAATTTTTTTTTTTTTTTTACCTCCCACACACTCAATTCTCCTATGAAGAAGGGCACCCTTTAAAAAAAAAACTGGAGGCGTAAGCAAAGAAAAGTTCAGGTTTTCGGTAAAAACTTATCTGAAATCTGCAAACTTACTTTCATGCAACCAGAGAGTCACTTTCAACTCTTTTCAGCATCTTTTAATAAAAAAAAAAAAACTATGTGCGCACAGATGAAACAATCTACTAATGGAAACAAAAGAGTATTACTTTTAATTTTGAAGAGCCGCTCAAAGTTGTTTTCTGTCAGTACTTTGAGAAAAGTGTGTATTTGCTCTTCACGTGTCCCTCATCTTTCTTTAACTAAATGCATCCAGAGGCAAACAGTCATTTTAAATACTTTCATATATTTTCTCCTTCTTAAATACTACCACAAAACCTGTCATCATGATGATTAGCCTTTCCCTCCATTTAACACTGACAACTGGCTCTAAGATCGCAGGTGCTGTTTTTCATCAGGTTGCGTTTGGGGTCTGTGGTGTTGTGGAAAAATCCGTTCCCTGAGGAAATCTATCCTCGCTTCCTCGGATACAGACTGCAGGTCCTGCTCCGTTACCTGGAAAACAGGATAAGGATCATGTAAATCATCCACTCTGATACTTCTTCCATTACTTGCACTACAATCAAGCAAGAATAACCTACCATTAATATCTACAGGGAGCAAATCTGAAGACAATATTTGAGTTTCTCTTCTTAATTTCAGTAGTTTAAACATATAAGTGTAGGAAATAAGAGACTTGAATTCTAATAAACAGCTAATGTAGTGCAGCCATACATTAGCAATGTTCTGTTTTTTAAACCAAATCTAAGGGATACGTTAAATTTGGATATGTAAACACAGGCATTGGTCACGAGCTGCCAAAAGGTTTAGAAGCGAAATAAGCAGAGATTGTGCAAAAATGTTAGTGCAACATTATTTTCTGAAGGTGCCAAAGTCTCACCAGGACAGAGTTATATCCCAGGATCTTCAGATGGCGAATCTTCACAGCCAGCGGACCACGGGGATTGGACATGCCATAACAAAAACCAGATTGCGCTGCATAAATTACTGCAATTCTGGGAAATAAAGAGAATGGTTTGTCAGCTTTACCAAAGAGGAAAAAAAAGGTCAGAATTTGAATAAAATCACTGGGAGACAAAAATCTGAAAACTGACAGATGGAGAAGATTGTGGCTTTATTGTCACTGAAGAAAATCAATGTGTTCTTTCTGACTTTATCTGCTTTACTCAGTATGAATCTGATATTAGGATTTTACTTTTCATTGATGTTGGCATCTATTTTTCCCTTTAATTACTTTACAAATGGTTTAATTTTGTCAATAAAGTCCAGACAAGAAATTTCAATGAAGCAGGATTTAAAAGAGATGATTCAGTTTTAATCAATAGTTTGAATCAGTTCCAATAAATGAACCGCCTGTGCTGTATGGAAATAAATACCGGATAGTTATGATTACGCTCTGATACTTTCAGTAACATCGATTATGTCAGCAGAAACAGATGCAGATAACCTTCACATTGTACCAAAAGACCTATATGCATTTTTGAGACTTTTACCTGTTAAGCCTCTCATTATATTTATTTTTATATTTATTTCTATTTATTTATTTATTTTTTAGCTTGTCTGTCTTTTGACAAATTAATTTTTAGCTGTGCTGTTTTACTGGAATTAGATTTTGGCCGCTGCAACACAGTGAAATTTTTTTTATAAAAACCTTATTCTGCTTGTTATTTTAATATAATATGTAGAATATAAAGTATAGCTCAGGAGACCCCCCTTTGAGGGCTGAACAAAAATAGACATTAAAAAAAAATGCATCACCATAAAGAAAGCGGACATTAAAAAAAAGTTATATATATCCTGATATGATATATCCTATCAAAAACATGAAAAATGTCATGCAAAGTTAAACTTCAAGTTTTAAAAAAAATATTATCAATATTAATCTACATGTATCCTACATGATTAAACACATGCAACTTTAGGAAAGTCTGTAGTCCATGTAAAAAATGTTGATTACAGTAGTTGCACACATTTTTCCAACAATAATGTGTCCAATTTAAGAAGGTGAAGTTTTTCACAACACTGTTGTGTCAGCTGTTTACAATCCTGCTGCTCATTGCAAAGAAGTGCCTGAAAGCCAAGAATGGAAGTATGTTTAAAAGAGGCGGTAAAGTATCACCTGTAATACATAACGGTGTTTGAACAGAGCACACAAAGCACGCACTCCTGCTTGATGTATTCACTTTCAAAGACTGCTTTTGTGTGCCTGAATGAGGTCTTTATATGCTTGTCTTAGTTTGAAAAAGAGATTCATGGTGCTTTGCTGCATGCTCAGTCAGATATTACGGATCACGGCAATACAGTTACGTCAGTGCCCGACACTAGAGGAACAGAAAATCCCAACATCCTCTTCATCTACCTTCAGTTCAAAAAATGTTGCATAAGCACATTAAATCAAGAACAATATAAGGAACTTAAACACGACTTTACGTGTGTTCGAGACATGAATGCAGTGATGCTGTCAGCAGCAAGCTCGTGGTGATATCTTACCGCTCACTGCTCTCTGCTGGAGAACACCCTTCCCCTCCACTGCTGCTTGCTTCACACACACAGGTTTGGTTTCGCGTAGGTTTAGTTACAGCAGCGTCTGGGAGACAGCAGACAGACGTTTGCTGGCATCACAGTTTCAAAAGCAGGTTAAACTGTTTTCGAGTATAGAGAAGCTTTTTGCAACTACAATGTCATGGCTTTATGTCTGATGGGAAAAAACCCAACATGTCAGATACTGAAATTTTCAAATTGTATAGTTTGTTTTTTAAATATAAGACAATTTTAAATTTGTGAATTCTGCCACATATTTACAAAGTTTGGGACAGAACTATGTTTCTCACTGTTTTGCTTCACCTCTTGCTTTTTTTTTCCTTTAATGACAACCTGCAAGAATTTGGGCCCTGAGGAGACCATATACTGCTGTTTTTAAGAGCCAGTGTTTTTCTCAGTCTTGCTTAATTTCATCTGCTCAAAGGTTTGGATCCTTTTCTATTAAAGTTTACTCCAGTTCTTTTGTTTCACTGCCTTCCACTTAAACACAGAAATGAATTTAAGGCCTTCTGTACGTCTACAAATGTCTCATTTCTGAAATGAAAGCCTACCGAGGCTCTTAGATCAGCAGGAAATGCCTCTTAGTTGGTGGTGCCCTGACATCAAACTTGACATGAGCTAATGGGTTTTAGCCATTATGGTGCCATTTACTGAAATCAGCTCCCATTTAAACTCAAGATTTTATGACTGTTCCTGTTTCTTTCTGCCACTTACTCTATAAAACCTGATTTAAAGTGACAGCAGTAATGCCTCAGGAAGAAATGTCTCCTAACTTTGTTGCGAGCATTTTCAAGTTGCAATTCTTTTCTGTATGATCTCTCTCATTCTGAACATTTAGCTTTTTAAGAAACCAACATGGCGCAACATAACAATGGAAGGTGGAAAAAACAAAACAGAAATAGAAATAAAAAAAACAACAGAAGTTGCACAGAAATAAGGAAAAAAAAGAACTGAGGTTAAACAAACCAAAAGTAGAAAAACATACAATGAAAGTTGAATTAAAAAAAACAGAACAGAAGTTAAATAAGACAATAAAAAAAAGTTGAAGTAAAAAAACAAAACAATAAAAGACTAATAAAACACAGCATAAGCAGAAACAGTACAACAGAAATAGAAAAATAAGATAGAAAATAATAAAAAACAAGTGAATTTGAAAAATTTGAAATGTCAGTTAGAAAAACACAACAGAAACGGAATAAAAGCCAATAGAAGTTGAATGAAACACAAGGTAGCAAAAAAATATAACTTAAGTTGACAAAAACAATGAAAATAGGGGAAAAAAACCCCACAGTGGAATTGGGGAAAGAAAAATCCTAACGTATGTAGAAAAATACAACGAAAGTTGAATAAAACAGAAGTAAGAAAAACAGATCAGAAGTTGATGGAAGTAGAAAAACAAAAAAAAAACAATAAAAGCTGAATGAAGTTGAATAAAACACAACGGAAGTTTAAAAAAAAATCAAACGAAAGTTGAATAAAATAGAATAGAAGTAAGAAAAACAGAATAGAAATTGAATAAAACCACACAAAAAATTCCAAAAAAACCCAACAGAACTTGACGGAAGTAGATTAAAACAATGACAGCTTAATTAACACAGTGTAAGTACAAAAAAGCACAACGGCAACAGAAGCTAAATAAAATACAATGAAGTAGAAAAAACACAATGGAAGTTAAACAAAATGCAAGGGGAATGAAAACAGAAATAAAAACAACAAATCTAATAGAAGACAATGGTAACAGAATAAACACAATTTAAATAGAAAAGAAACCAAAAGAAGTTGAACAGAACACAATGGAAGTCAAAAGAATAGAATGAAAGTTAAAAAAAAAACAACCCATAACGGAAATAGGAAAAAAGCAACGGAACTTGAATAAAATACAATGAAAAATAACGCGAAAAAGAAAATGGAAATAAGAAAAACAACGCAAGTTGAATAAAACTAACAGAGGTTGAATAAGACCCAATGCAAGTAGAAAGAACACAACAAAAGTTAAAAAGACATAATGGAAATAATGATAAACAACAACATAAGTTGAATAAAACCCAGTCGAAATGGAAAAAAGTACAGAAATAAGGAAAGATAGCAAAAACAAAAAACAATGAAACTTGAAAAAAAGCACAACAGAAATGGGCTGGCCGAACAGGAGAATGTTTACGTGCTTTTGCAGCTTTTTGTGTTTTCTTAAGGTGCAGTGCCTTTGAACTCTCAGGGCCACCGTACACCTCTTATCTGTTCTAGAATTAAATGAATGCCTTAGTAGTAGCAAAAATAAAATAAAGTCTGGGTTCTAGCATCTCTCATTTAAGAAATCTGTATCTGTTTCTACTCCAACTTGACTCTGTGTCTGCATCACTCTGCAGAATAAATCATCCATTTAGCCTTACAAGACAACGGCTTTAACAGCATCCTCCTTGGTTGAGCTGCGAGTTTCTTCTGGCTGGTGGATGAAGACGGTAGAACTATTTCCTATGTAAACTGCTCACAATAAGCTCTGTGGAATTTTTTTGCATTATTGGGTCATGTTGTCTGGAAAGACACACTGATGCTGTAATTCAGAATCTAAATTTAAATGGGAACCAATTTATGTAGTGAACAGCAAACTGGTTACAAGCCATTACACCAGCCCCCTTT
>VUQG01001888.1:0-17052 GCA_015106755.1 Etia nguti | reverse complement strand
ACCTCCAGTGTTTCTCCACAGTGTTTGACCGGACAGCTGACCGTCAGACTTTGTCGTGGAGGAGTCTTCCAAGTGCTGCCTCTTCGGACCATAATCTCAACTTCACACGAAGCATGTAAAGCTAAAAAAGAAAAGAAGAGAAATTTAGAGATGATAATATTTGAAAACAGTTTTTCTTTCTTTTTTTTGTTGTTTTAAACATTATCTTATTGGGTTCTGATTGGTACAAAATTTAATTATTGGGTTCATAAAAATACCCACTGTAACAGTAACCCACTGTAACTATTACATTTTTTTGACATCATTCACACTTCTTAACTTGACTATGGTGCTTGTTTTACAAGCTTAAGCATCAAAGTGTATTTCCGGTCTTACACTACGTATTACAGTAGCCTAGACATTAATATTGGCATCAAATTCAAAATAAGTTAATACTATTTATAAATTGTTTTCTTTGTTCTAGTGTGAATAAAATATGAACTTATGAGATATGCAGATTTTTGAATTCATTTTTTCATTTACATCTTACACAGCGTCCCAACTTTTTAAAAATTACACAAATTATGCAAGTACACAAATTTTCATTGTCACACTAAAATTGTCATAATTTGTATTTTGAAGACTTAATCTTCATTTTTGTTGTTGACATGTTATTGTGTGATTTAATATCCCATATTTCAAATTTGCTTCAATTTTACATACCATGCTTAAGTTCAGGATTCAGCGACACACATGAGAAGAAAAAATAGAATACTTTTTTTTTTTAAAAACCCATAAAAACAAGATAGGAACCAATCATAGGGAATCTGTGTTATAATAACATGTAGAGAATGGCACTAACTGGTATGACAAGTTTTTTTTTTTTCATTATTACTATATTTTCGTTACATGTTTTAATTTCTGGATTTATAAATGTGGCCACTGTGGCCATATAGGAGCTGTATTGCACCTTTTTGAAAGCACTCTCGCTCTATAGCGGTGCTTATTTTGTTTGAAGCACTCCTTGGAAGGAATACAAAGTGTAAATTTAAGAATCAAATAACTCTAGAACTTTCTCTTTTTAAAATATATTTAAATACTTTTACTGTCATGGCACGGTGTCATGTTCAACCTAAACCCCCCACCAAAAAACAAACTTTGAACTTGTTTTAGCAAATGCGCTTTCATCAGGAAGTTACATGGATTTCAGCAGTGAATACCAAAATTGTTTCATTGTACCCTAATATTATATCTATGTCTCTTATATTCTGCATTCCAGTCTTGTGCTCTCAGTCTTTAAGTGTTTAAGTTTTTATTTTATCCTCTTTTTACAATAAGTTATATTAAATAATTAAACATTAATAAAAGAGCTTTAATAAAAAAGAATTATTAAAGGTTTACCTTTACCACTTCCATGGACAGAGACAAACACAAAGCTGCAAAAAATCATCAGAGAGTTAAATCTGTCCATTAGGCTAATCATGCTCACAACCTTAAACTTTCAGATAATCTGTTGTAGGTACTGCAGGGGCTTCTTATACTTGTGACAAGCTCACCACTTCCTGACACCCTACATGTGTGTTGTACACACATGTGCATTTCATGTTGTGACATGATAAAGTTTCTAGTTTCAGTAGTAAGGAGGAGTGAAGTAAATGTAGTCAAATTAAGAGTTCTGCTAGTAGTTAGTCGTGATTTAGTGGCTTTGTTATAAAAATCCTCTCACGAAGTGAGACACACAGAGTTCCAACGCGTTTATTTTACTTGCAAGGAAGCAAAAGCCTAAACAGTGAACGTCTATGCGAGTGCTCACTGGGGCAATCCCGCAAGTTTCATTTATACACTTCTTCCAACGTTATCCTGGGAACAGATATGTGTGTGACGCTCTTACAGAGAAACAGATAATTGGTGTACTTGAACATGACTGAAACTACTTTGGATAACACAAAGCAGAGGAGCCACAACAAGGCCTGAGACTGATAGCGGACAGAGAGAGAGATACACTTGTTCAGCTTACTGTAAAAAGTGTTGTATACCTTTAATTTCAGAGAGTTTTGCATAACTTTGAGAATTTTTCTATCACATTTACCTTTCAAATTAGTTAGTGTAATGATTTACAATGAAATCTGATTCCAGTATTGTTCCCAGTTTTTGATTTATTTCTAGTTGAGTTTTGATTCCTGTTGGTTTTATTAATGTTCATTTAACTCATTTGGAATTTAGGTTCTTGTTTATTATTAGTTACTCCATTTCCTTTGTTTATTGTTTATATTTGATTTTTATGCTCCTCCTTAGCATCTAGGGCCTTTTGCAATTAGTTCCACTTCCTGTTTGTTTCCATTAGTAGTTGAGTTTAAAGAGTTTAATTCCTTGTGTTATTTTCCTTAGCCTTTGCCTGTGTAGTGTTAGAGTCTTATCTCTGTGTTTAGCGACTTCTTGTTTTACTTTGATTTTACTATCATGTCTCTCTTGTGTCATGTCTCTACTTTTATTTCCTATCAGTCTTCAGCTTGATTGTGTTCAGCTGTGTTTATTTTCCTTTCAGTTTTCACTTCACACATAATTAGAATTTAACATTAGTATATTTTATAAGGATTATAAAATTTATATTTTCATTATATTTTATAATGAGCTTCCTCCGAAGGGTGGCTGGCCTCTCCCTTAGAGATAGGGTGAGAAGTTAAGCCATCGCGGAGGGGCTCAGAGTAGAGCCACTGCTCCTCCACATCGAAAGGAGCCAGTTGAGGTGGTCCGGGCATCTGACAAGGATGCCTCCTGGGCGCCTCCTGGGTGAGGTGTTCCAGGCATGTCCCGCCAGGAGGAGGCCCCCGGACAAGCTGGAGGAGGTGGACTCCTTCTTGGAGTCCATGGTGGGATGCTAGATAGCGCTCTATTTTGGGATACCATTTTTCCTGCTAGACAACATCAGCGCTCATGTGAGCAATGACAGTGAACTCTGAAAGGCTTATGTTGTCTATAACTGACACCTAGTTCAAATATAAGGGTGTTCATAAGCGCACTAGACACCAGGACACCTCAAGTACCAAGTCTATGATCATTTTTCTAATAAGCCATCAGATGTTGAACTGTTAACAGATCACTATATATAGTGAGGTTGGGCTGGGAATATCCAGTGTAGGGCCCTGTCTGGGAGATCTTCACAGTGGACACTGAGTCCAAGTGGACCATATTCCACTTTCATGTCTGTTTTCACTGCTCCACTATCTAATAAAGGTAAAAATGCAAAAAGAAATATATTTAAAAAACAAATTAAAAAAAGAGCAGCATCTGGGAAGAAGTGGGACAACTCATCTACCACTGTAGCTGAGATCATAGGGTTAAAAAATTCTAGCAAGCCCTTCAGGGGGCTCAAACTGGGATAGTGTTTCCCATCTTTAACGAGCTCCCTGGGAAGGTCAGTGCCATCATTACTGGAGATGACAGTCCACCTTTTAGTTGAACCTTAGATTGAAGAGAAACAGTGTAGCTTTCACCCTGGTTGTGGATCATCTGGATCAGCTCTTTATTCTCTCAAGGATAACGCTGTGTGAGATTTTGTGCAATCACCCTACTTGTCTTTTAGAACAACTCGTCTATCTCTGTGGTTGCTCATAAAATTAAAAAAAGAAATGCTCTCCAATGGCCACGCCACTTGGGCATGGGAATTCCTCCAAGTCTGGATACTTCTGGGTTTTCTTGGTTGACATGCAATTTCATGTGGAAGTCAACAGTAATTTTGGATTGGCAAACTGGGGTGAAAGTCCTCCTTTTTGAAAAGGGTTCTCTCTAGGAAGCTTTGTCCCAGCTCTATATAGTTTTTGTCCTGTCCTACAAATCAACATATGTTCTGTAGTCACAGAGGAAGACACACATGGAGTGGTGCAGAATCTGCAAAGGATGTACTGTCTGAAAGACTGAGATGACACATACAAGTGTTCATACAAGTTTTATTGACCTGTTAGCTGATAACACACACTGCACATACAGTAAAAGATGGGCACAGCTCGAAAGTATTAAAAGTGAAGGCAGTTCACAAGTACCTTAAATCTGAATTCTTTCTAAGCAGGAGGGGGAACTTCTGTGATTTCAAAAAATGTTTGGTTGTATAGAAGTATATGGAAAAACTTTCCCTGGTTCCCCCACCACATATACCTCAGTAAAAACTTATGGGCAGAATCACTGGTTTGAACTTATACTGAATGCAACATAAAATTGATGTTGCCCTTTTTTTATACATATAGAGCCTCTAGTCTATCGTCTATGGTATTATTTAAAAATAAAACAAATAATCAAACATGTATATATACAAATACATATATACTTATGTAGATAAATTGAGTGTAAGTATTAGAGAGCCAGGATTAAATACCCATTTATGCTGACATATTAAATTATTCTAAACAGTTAAATTGCAGCTTTTCTACAACTGTTTTAATATAATAGATAAATGCCTCTTTTTTTCCCAGGAAAATGCTCTAACTTCAGACTCCCTTATAAAATGATTCAGAGAAATTGTAAAGGTAAAAATCCCCCTTAAATGGAATTGCACATAATGTATGTCCACAAAAAGGCTCTAGCATTTTACAAGGGGAGATTTCTCTAAGGTTTCCAACCTCAAATGGTTAATAAACATAGAGTCTACTATGAAAAATACTATGTTGTCTTTATTTAATATTTCCTCTAATTCCTCCATTCTCTGTTGCTTGTAGTTTCTGGTACCTTTAAATAGCTAACCAATACTACTCTTATTTGTTTTTCTTTTAACGTAAGTATAGAATATATGAAAAGCAGGACCAAAATTAAGGCCATCACCCAAACTGCAGTATTAAAAATGCGAACATGTAGTTTAGGCAGAGCGTCCCTTGTCACAAAATGTCATTGTCAGAAATGTTTCCATCTTTAACTTCCTGCACATTTGAGCTAAACCACACTTCTGTGGTCAACAGGCAAGGTGTTGTGCTTGTGACAGTAGTGGTGACAAAAACAACAAGCGCTGTAAGTGGGACAGGTATGAGAAACTGTTCATATCTCTCAAATCTCTCCGTTACTGATTAACATTTCTTTTCTTTTTAAATGATTGGCATCCTTCTATAACAAATCAGTCAGAAAAATGCATTTAAGTGTTATTTGTCTGTGAAAAAGAAATCTGTTTATGACTTTTTTATGAAACTACGACAGTTACTACCATCAAGTCAATACAAAGACTGGATTCGGAAGACACCACAAGTACGATACAAAGTACAATAAATTATTAATTAAAAAAAGAAGCACTGCTGGGAACAAACCTGAGGGCTAGAGAATGAAGTCACTGCTGCTTCCGGTTTAGTCATGATAGCTCTAGAGGACATACAGTTCACTTAGAGAACCACAAGCTTCCTCCATTCATCTCTTCTGTATAGCTGTACAGCTGTGAGTTTCATCACATGACTCAAACACATATTGCAAAACATTTTTCCACTTTTTCATCTGCAAGTGTCCATTTCAAATCAACAACACTCAGGAAAATTTGATGACAGCATACTCTGGGTTTTTAACTTGGTTTGTCACAGTGTTCTGTTTTCCAGCAGGTTTGCCACACTGTCTGTGGTTGATGACAGCATACGTTGCATAGTCTTCATTTCTGACTGCTGGATTTGAAGCTGAAATCTGGCACTCATGGGGCTCTCGAGGTGGTGATTCTGGTCTTTCAGCAGTAAAAGAAGACTCTGGGTTTTTAACTTGGTTAGTCATGGTGTGATATTTTCCTCCATGTTTGGTAGCGTGTCTATGGTTAATGATACCGTATACTTCAAAGTCTTGATATCTGACTGCTGGATTTGAAGCTGAAATCTGGTTCGAACAGGGCTGGGACGCTGGTGATACGGATCTTTCTGGAGTATATGATGAATAGATGTCATTCAAAACAGACAAGCGGGTCAGTGGGACAGGAGTGGAAGGAGGGCTCCATTTAGGGAGGTCTGGTATCATAAGAGTGGGCATTTCCTATGGCACAAAACACCAAAATGAGAAAATATTAGACAGTAAAACTCCTATGACGGTAAATCTTAAGCAGGGGTGGAAGATAATTAGCTTAGAAAACAAGTAACAAAATCTGCCTGCCTGTTTCAAACTGAAACAAAAAGAAAGAACGTGTTCATCAGTGAGTGAAACTACGGGTTCTCCTATTTTCAAGCCTTTTGTTAGACCAAAAGTACCCTTGAAAAAAAGTCAAAAATTACACTTCTTCAAGGTACCATTTGACACTGGCTCCAAAAGTGACTAAGTAACTAAGTAAAATTTTACTTGTATAGCACCTTTCAAGACAAGGATCACAAAGTGCTTCACAACAAAATAAAAGTGCATGAATAATACCCCCCTCCCAAATATCCCCAAACTATATCTTTAAATGAGCAACATTACCTCTCCCTTGATGTAGTTTAAGGTCATCACACCTGTAGAAAAGCCAGTAAATAAATTACTCATTTTTAGACAGTAAATTCAATTAATTCAGTTTCAACTATCCAAGATACAAATTAAAGCTCTTACGTTTCCAGTCATAAGAACTCAGGAGGATGAGCGCAGTCAGTATGAGAATCAGAAGCACTATGCCAAAACAAATATAGAGGTATGGCCGCCAGTTCTTATCCTCATTGTGATCAGTGCTCAGTGTTGTACCTACAAAAGCAGAATAACCAGATCAGTGGTGCTAAACAGCATTCACTAAAATGTTGTCTGTGATTTTCGGACAAATAAAGCTTCTCACCTGCATTTTTATCATTATTATCGGAGTTTTCAACCCCCTGGTACATGTCTTTGGGGAATGATACATAGTAGACAGAATTAACACTTCATATTTTAATATTTCACATAGAAGAATAAAATATACCTGAAAGCATACCTGATACTGAGATGTTCATAATATGGCTGATTGAGCTGCCATTATATCCTAGTAAACCACATCTGTACAGGCCATCATCTTGAATAGAAATCTGCTTGAAACTTAAATATGAGATCAGCTTATCCTTATCATGATTCTGGGTTATTTCCACATTTTTCTTTTCATGAGTCCGTTCACAGATGTTTGGGTCGAGGAGTTTACACCAGGTGACCTCCAGTGTTTCTCCACAGTGTTTGACCGGACAGCTGACCGTCAGACTTTGTCGTGGAGGAGTCTTCCAAGTGCTGCCTCTTCGGACCATAATCTCAACTTCACACGAAGCATGTATACCTGCAATTTTAAAAAAAAAGAAAAAAAAAGTAATGTGTAATTCTTATCAGAAAAGAATTAAAGCTTATTAACATGAAGCATATTTTCTTCTTTTGTGACTGCAGCAATGAAATAAGTTTTTATCTTAATACTCTATGTAAATTGTCCCATCCCATACATGTCTTCTGTCTTATTTTTTCATCTAGCTGTCAGTTTACTAGTGGTTTTATTAGTGTAATAAGGTCCCAAACTCTCAGGAGTGCTAACATTTCAAAGACAGAGAGAATACAGATGTAATAGTAATTAATGTAATAGATGCTTTTATTGGAAAAACAGCATGTTTTATATTCACATGTATATTTACATAAGACAAATTATTTCATACTGTTTGTTTTTCATTCTAACAGTATTATTTTCTCAGTAACTGGAGCACTTACTGGCCATTTACTTGTGCAAGATAAAAATTAAGATTCATGTTGTAAAGATTTGTTTTAAGTTTTATCTTATCAGGTACGGATGTAATGTTTACATGATTTAATTAATGTTTAGTCAGTGTTTTTACAATATACTTTACCATAATATGCATTGTATAAAGGAACTGTATTGTACTGTGTGGCTTTTGTGTGGCATGGTTGAGATTTAGTGCCGTAAGACTGCATGCCACAGAGGGAAATGTTGTAGTTGCAGTTTTTACCTTTACTCTGGTTTGCGTTGACAGAGAACACACTTTCTGAGCTGAAGCAAAAGCCCTTTAGTCTTACTCACCCATAATTCAGTGCTCAGTCAAATAATAGACACAGCTAAAATTAAACCTAATATTAATGATTAGTGGTGTAACAAATCTACAGATAGACAAGAGGCTAATAATGTGTTGCGGGGTGCCCATATGCCCTAGTAATAAAAGGTAATAATAATCTTCACACATTTTCTAAGATTTTCCCTCATCATCTATAATATTGACATATAAAGTAATTTTCATCATAGTGGCTGTAACACAAATATGCCTAAAATTGTCATGTCATGTTCAAATAATTCATATCGGCACATTTTGCCGAGAACAACATCTGAATATTTCACTTTGTGATTTGGCGTAACATAAAATATTATCTCTATATTTTTCACCCCTCTGTTTCACAAAATGCCATAGCGTGCCCCGGAATTATATCATCATTATATATATTTAGTCCAGCAATGACACCATGTATACAACAGTAAAAATATAGTGTGCTACATTGTTGGTTTTCTGTACAACTTTAAAGCAAGTTGAATAATCATTTCAGTCCTGGTAGTGTAAACTTTAATCTTTGTTCCTCAGTAATGATTACTCTATATCTCTTATAGTGTATATTCTACCAGTGTGCTCTAAAGTGTTACTACCCTCAACCAAGCACGACACATTTATTACAGATTACCCGCTAATGTTCTCCTTACAGCTATTTCATCAATAAAATAATATTTATGTTTACCTTTGCCGCTTCCATGGATAGAGACAAACGCACAGCAGCAAAATATTATCAGATAATTCAGTTTATCCTTTAGGCTCAACATGCTCACACCCTGAAACCTTTCAAATAATTGACTGTAGGTACGTCAGGGGCTTTTTTTCACATGTGACAAGCTCACCACTTCCTGACGTCCCACACTCGTGCCACGACCATTCTGCGCATTTTGTGTAGTTCAGTATGCTGTGACTTAACAAAGTTTCCACCAATGTTAAGGAGGAGTGGACTCAATGTAATCAAACAAGTACTTTTTCAGTATCTCGCTTGTAGTTCAGTATCACCATATTTACTTCAACTCAAGTAGTTCCATAATTTTTTTGGTCATGTTTGTTTGGTTTATTACTCAAGGTTTATTAGAGGGGGTTCAGGTGATTCTCAACTATAATTAAACCCCTATTTTTAAGTCCCCCATTGTGATCCTTAGTGCTGGAAAAGCATATCAGCATTATCCACAGTTGTTTAGTTCTTATACAGAAAACTGAGTGTTCAAAGAAGTTGTTTCATTCACCTTTACATGGACCCCGAGTTTCTAAAGGTGGCTATCTGACCTGCTTGAAATTGTACACTAAACTAAAGCTAGCCTTCCACTGCAGAGTAGAGTCTGTTAGGGCCCTATGTAGAAACTCAGTAGGGTCTGTTTAACCAGCGTTCATCACCATTATCTCATAAATAATCTGGCACCAGCCAAACAACTGCTTGTCTGACTGGTGTACTTGTGTCAGGTGTCTCTCCTCCACAGTTGAGGTTAGACCAACAGCAATTAGTTGTTTAGCATTATATTTAATGTGAAGACAGCTCCTCTTTATATTCATTCAGTAACTTTCATTGTTGTCCATAGCTTTGTTTAAACAGGAGTGAGAGGAGGAAGGTGGGACCCCCTTAGGGAGGTCAGGCCTCTCCTATACTGCAAGCTTTGAGGACTGATTTAAAGTTTTAAAGTTTTTCAGCCCACAGGGCACTCCACTTGCCTGCTTCACCTTGTGGCAAGCAGCACCTCTGTGTTTTGTCATCTGTTAGTTTGTAAAATCAATCATGTTAAAATATGTTTTCCTTTATGCGCATGTATAAATAAAACAAAGCAAAAATCAAACAAATAGTATTAAATTTGTAAGAAAATTCCACAATACAGTCCTAGAGAACTGCAATTTTTTAAAAAATAAATATGCAGCCATTTTTTGTTTTTTTTAAACAAAACTCAAACATGCTGTTATTTTATTTTGTTTTATTAACATGCACAAATTCATTCTCTAAAAAAGAACACTTTAGCTTTGTCCCAGGAATCTATCAGTAAATGAGGAATTTGAGAGTTTTCTTCAGACTTAAACTGGAAAACTGGATCAATTTTTACACAAAATAATAATCTTTCCTTCACACTCAGGTTACCAGTATACTTATATGAACAACTTACAGTGGCTTGCAAAAGTATTCGGCCTCCTTGAACTTTTCCATATTTTGTCACATTACAGCCACAAACATGAATGATTTTATGTTTAAGTTCAAGGGGGCCGAATACTTTTGCAAGCTACTGTATAATACCGAGCATGCTTCAGGCTACATAAATGTCTAAACAAGCAATATGTTGCAACTTGTGTATATACCTGTGTGTTAGAAATCTGAAATATACACCAAGAATGACTTTTGTTTTTACTTTTTTTACCCTGTCTGTGCATCCAGCAGGTGGTGTAAGTTCACATTCACCTTTTTATTTAGTTTGTAGACATTGCTTCTCAGCATCATGTGAATCAGAGCATACTTTTCCAACAGCACCATCTGGTGGAAAATTGTGTGTTACTTCATGTGGCTGTACCAGTATGTGCGTGTCTCTGTGCAAAAATAATATAATCATGTATTTCTCTTTTATCTTTTGGTAGTTATGTATAGATAAACATTTCGGACCACAGTGACAAGAGAGTATCACAGCTTTCAGATTTTTCAGTTGCACATCCATGATACAAATCTCCTGTTCCACCACATCCTAAAGGTGCTCTACTTTGTTGAGATCTGCTGTGGAGGCCATTTGAGTACAATGAACTCACTGTCATCGTCATAAACCAGCTGCAGATGCCTTTTAGATTTGTGACATTTTGTTATCGTGTTCAAAATGGCCTTCAAAATGTGGTCATAATTGGATGGACATGGTCAGCAACAATATTCAGGTAGGCTGTGCCACGAAAGTATATCCTACACCATTCCACCCACAGAAGTGGTGTGAACCACTGATACAAAGTAGGATGGAGCCTTGCTTTTATTTTGTTTACACTGAATTCTGAATTTGCCATTTGAATCTTGCAGCAGAAGTTGAGACCAGGAAACATTTTTCCAATGTCCTCATGTGAACTGTAGGTTCTTTTTTTTTGTTCCTAGCTGTCAGGAGTGGCACCCGGTGTGCTCTTTTGTTGCTGTAGCCCATCTGCTTCAAGGTTCAGTGTGTTGTGCATTCAGAGACGCTCTTCAGCATACACTGGTGCAAACAACTGTTTTTTTGAATTACTATTATTATAAAAAGACTGAGCATTCTCCTCTGACTTCTGGCATCAACAAGACATTTTCAACCAGAGAACTGCTGCTCACTGGATGTTTTCCCTTTTTCACTTCATTCTCTGCAAACCTTGGAGATGAATATGGGGGAGACAGGCAGTTTTTAAAATGCTCAGACCACGTTCAAAGTCATTTAAATCACCATCTTCCTCAGTCTGATGTTAGTTTGAAATTCAGCAGGTTGTCTTGACCTTGCCGATCTATGTAGCTTGTGTTTTCTTCAATACACAAACGTTCATAAGGCTGGCATTGTGATGCGTACCGCTGTTTCACACTAAGAAGTTGAGGTCCAAACCCATCAGTAAGGATTCTGTCCAGGTACTCCTGATTCATCCCAATGACATTTTAGGTTCAGTGTTTCTGCTAAATTGGTTTTAGGTGTGGGTGTGAATGCTTGTGTGTCTCTCTCTGTGCCTGTTCAGGGAGAGCCCACCTCTCACCCGATGAAAACTAGTGTTCAGGGCACCAAACCCATCTCACTGAATTGTGGAAGAAAATGAATGGATGAAGCATATACCTCCTTTTAAGCAAACTGTATTGTGTAATTCGATACTATTTCTGAATACATTATCATACCGTAAATGATAAGGAATACTCACTATAGGATTTGTTAAGGTAAATCATCATGTCTCAAAAGAGAACATATTGATGCGTCAATGTACCTGGGATTTTCTTAATATAAGGATGATTTCTTATCCTTGTTTACAATCAACGGAAGAGGGGCTAAAGCCTGTTCCAGCTGTCACAGGGCAAAAGGGTACAGCCTGGACTGGTTGCCAGTCTATTATAGGGCTGACACATAGAGCATTCACACTCAGATTCACAATTAAGGTCAGTTTAGAATCATCAATTAATCTAACCTCACGCATGTCTTTGAACTGTGGGAAAAAGCTAGAGCAGTGAGTCCATGCAGACACAGCGGGAACATGCAAACATGATCCAGGCCCCAGAGTGGATTCAAACCCAGGATCTTCTCGGTGTATAACAACAGCGCTAACTATCGTACCATCGCTAAATCAATATATTTCAAGCTAAAGTAAAGTCAATCAAACAAAAAATTTAGAGTGAAAACATATCAGTAAAGATGATTATCTGGTGTGATTATCTGATCATTTCAACATCCATCTGCAAAAAACAACTAGAGAAATGAAAATGATATAAAAATCTTCAGTTTGGCCACTCTCACCTAATTTCTCGAGCCTTTCCAAAACTGTACAGAGTGTTACTACACGGTGCGTATCCAGACATTACTCTGAATGAATATAAAGGTGTGGTTCTTTTTCCTGTTGACAATAAATGGTTTGTAAACCAAACCTGAAGTTTCCATGAGGCAAAGATCACTGACTTCCTGGTGTTACACATCAAAGAAATTAGCACAGTCATGCAAATGACATCATACAGTGACAACAAAATACATTACAGGAGTTACTTTCCTGGATGATTGAGAATGCATCAAGACATTACAGGAGTTACCGCTGTGATATCTCGCAATGCAGATATTTTCATGTTTGCTTAATGACAAATATTTAAAATTACAGCAAATACAGTAGGTGACGATGATGATGATGACCTTTTATTTCTGACATATAAAACAAAAAACCAATATATCCACATACTCAAAAATACGCGCATATAGATATTCACATTTATATATGGATATATATGCACATTCATATGTATACACATACTATACACACACATATATACATATACAAATAAAATCAATAAAATCTACAGCTCAACCCCAAAAAGGAGTAGGAAGACATACGTACATACTTATTAATCCCTACCTGAAGATGCTCATATTATTGCCAATAACACCAACAATGTAGAAGGAACAGAATTTTTTCTTAGAGCGCTCAAAAAATTGAGTATTTAGAGTCAACATTGTGTTACAGCATTTCATCACTGAATATCACTGTGTTTAGGCTATGTTTTGTCTGCTGTATTTGTTAGTACTGACTGTTTTCCTCTACATCAGTACAGTTATTTTCATATTGGTGTGATAGCACATTTGCTGCTTTCTCTCTCTCTCTCTCGTGCTCTCTCTCTCCCTCCTTCTCGCTCTGCCTCTCTTTTCTACCGCTTCCTCACTACTGTGGCCTATGTGCAGTTTGATGCAACGAAGCGATCAGCTCAGTATCTACTACAGTGTCAGGCCGAGGGGCCCTTCTCCAGCAGCCGGGCACTCTGTGGGATCATCATGGGTAACTGTGCTTCAGGGTAAGTCATCATACACACTCATACATTCATTCACACATTCATATAAATGGGGACTTTCATATATTACAAAGTTATTCATCAGAATGTGATGTATACTAAAACGCTCCTTTAACTGCTGTAAATGCAGAAAATATATTTAAGGCATTGGTGAATTAACTACAGCGAAAATATTTATAAACAAAGTTTAAATGAAATGATGGTGCAGTTTTTTACAAGAAGCTTCTGCATTTCCTCTAGCAAGGAAACGGTGGTTACAAGATAAAAATAGCCTTGGTTTCTTGTTGTCTTTTAACAAGAACTAAGTCAAATACAAAGAACATATTTTGCTGTTACATTACATATTTGATATATTACCGTCCAAGATGTTGAGTTTAGAAATATGCAAAGTTTGATGTCCTCTTTAGTTGTTCGCTGCCATATTCGGTTGGTTATAAACAGGTGTTGATTGTAGTTCTATGTAAAGTGTTTCCTGTTGCAGCACAAGCGCTTGTTTGTTAAGCCTTCAAGGAAACCCTGCTGTTGGCTAAAGCCCACACCTGCTGCCACAGATAATATTTTATATGATTTAATGAAGTGAAAGACATATTACTGAATAAGCAGACCTTAAAATGATATTTATCCAAAGGTATGGGGGCTTTATTGTTCTGTGTGTACTACCATTGTGGTCCTTGGTAGCTTATCGTTTCAATTTGCTTTATTTTCAGAAAGAAGAAAGAGAAAGGTAAAAGCTGTTTTACTGCATTACTTATTTCTTATTACGTTTATGTTACTTTTCCCAGTATAAAATATAATAAATATCATAAACAAAAAAAACTATTATAATTTTATGATATATTTCCACATTTCCTCTTTCAGGGGATTCTGAACCAGATGATAAGACCGTGAATGACAAGGTAGACATCCCCGCATTAATCTTGGTTCTATTTCTGTTGACCATAAATCTTCACCATTATCAGCTCATGATTTTCATAGGACATGGGTGTGTTCCACTTTGGATTTACATACTTGGAGAAGATTAACATGAGGCTTCTGCCGTAAAACAAACTCCGCGGCATCTAGACACATTTAAAAATATGCCAGCTGCAGAAACAGTGTAAAAAGTTGAATAAATTATTTGATGGGCACAATAAGGGTAGATGATCTCCCATCTCACTCTCTGTCTCCCGACAGCCCAATGAAGATGTAACGTACGCTTCTATTAACCACAACAACGTCAAAGGAGCAAGACAAACCAGACCACCGACAAACCAGATCACAGACGACGACTGCGACTATGCTACAGTTAACATTCCTGCAGCACTTCAACCTCAGTCTGAATCTGAGTGTTCATCTAAAGACGAATGTGCGGATGATTATGTGCTTATGGGGTAAACAGACGGAAGTGGAAGCATTTGTTAGGTCAAGTCTGTTGCAGAAAAATATCTGATGCCGGGTAAAGGCATGCAAGAACTTGTTTGCACTTGAATTGTCACTTTATTTTTTATACTTTTAGCTTAATCAAGAGCAGATCTTGATTATCAAAGAAACTGCCAAAACGAGAAGATTCACAGCCAAAAGCAGCTGATTGCGGAAACATGTACAGTAACCAGGAAGAAGTTTCTCTCCGCATTTAAGGAAACTTTTTAACCAGAACATGGTGGTGGTGTTCCTTTCTCAAGAAGACAAACTCTCATTGCAGACGAACCCGTGAGAGACGACACGATTCTTGAGACATTGGGACATTACTAAAAGATGTGAAAAATCAGAAGAAAGCTGGACTTAAATTTGCAAAGCCAATACACTTTCATCAATTCTGGACCTCTCTAAGAAGAGCAATGCATCCAAATACAGAAGTTTGTGGCATGCAATTACTACTTACAAGTGAATCGATGAAGTCTTGAAGCAACCATGTGTGACATTTTTATGTAAATTTGAAAATGTTCCAAACAGAAGTTTTATTTTGTTTTCTTTCTTTAGCTCTGTGTGTGGTTACGTGATTTATGTTTTGGCCCCAAATTCCTAAAACATCAGGGCATTAGCACAAATTCAAAACCAGTGAACCAAAGAAATATTGCTCCTCTTTAAAGAGAAGTTTCCCTGAAGAAACTCAGACTTTTTGACCTGTTGCCACACCACAGCTGAAAATCTGAGAATGTCCACCACAGTCTCAGACACTCTCACCAAACATTTTGTTTGCACAGGAAAGAAAAATGGATCTAGAACTGGTATTTTATGGTTTAATAGCGTGCATGTGCAACAATAATTGCAAAACTGTTTGGGGGTTTTTGAGAGAAAAATTTGTTGATATGAATGCATCTGCTGTAAGGTGCTGCACAGGAAGGTTTGATCATTATCTAGAGTCTGTTGCTGGTGGTTGGTGTTGAAACAATGCCAACTCTTTGCTCCACCGTTAACCCGTTTCACAACTCCCCATATTGAGTTCCCTCAGAAAGCCTCCACTTTCAAATTTAATTCTGCACAGACCTATAATGCACCTCAAATGTGCGACCAAATGCCAAAACTGTTTGTGTAATTTGATCTATTGCCACATTATAAAATGATAGTCCAGACCACACATTTTAATATGTAGTCGGAAGCATTTTACAGCACGTAAGAAGCACTCCACAGTCCCTAAATATACTACAAACACACTGAAAGGCTGAAAAGTTGTTGTTTTTTTCATTCTTTGTTTGTTTGTTCTTTGAGAGATTTTTTTTTACGTGCCTTTTTGTCTGAATCTGCCTAATCAACAGAATTATTTATACATTTAACTTTATGGCAGAGTACTGTTATTTACCTTATCTGTTCTTATTCTGCTGTATGAATAAACTGCCTGTCTGAAAACTGAAAGAAGAAGAAAAAATAATCTTTTCAATTTAAATCGAAAACCAGTTTAGCTAATTGCTTCTGCTTTTAAGAGGAAATCATGTTAATGTGCTGTGTCACTGAAAGAGTTCAAATAGTCTGGCTGTGAAGATAGGAATATATTTGTGAGGCAAATGTTTGTTCTGTCATAAGGACGGAATGACAATTATAGTAACTGCAGCTCTTGCCTCTGATCTACTCTCTATTACTTACTAAAGCTACTGAAAAGAACAAGTGTGAAGCCACTGACATACATATATATATATGTATACAGTGGCTTGCAAAAGTATTCAGCCCCCTTGAACTTTTCCACATTTTGTCACATTACAGCCACAAACATGAATCAATTTTATTGGAATTCCATGTGAAAGACCAATACAAAGTGGTGCACGTGAGAAGTGGAACGAAAATCATACATGGATTCCAAACATTTTTTACAAATAAATAACTGCAAAGTGGGGTGTGCGTAATTATTCAGCCCCCTTTGGTCTGAGTGCAGACAGTTGCCCATAGACATTGCCTGATGAGTGCTAATAGACTAAATAGAGTCACTAGAGTGCACCTGTGTGTAATCTAATGTCAGTCCAAATACGGCTGCTCTGTGACGGCCTCAGAGGTTGTCTAAGAGAATACTGGGAGCAACAACACCATGAAGTCCAAAGAACACACCAGACAGGTCAGGGATAAAGTTATTGAGAAATTTTAAGCAGGCTTAGGCTACAAAAAGATTTCCCAAGCCTTGAACATCCCACGGAGCACTGTTCAAGCGATCATTCAGAA
>VUQG01001887.1:46560-62516 GCA_015106755.1 Etia nguti | reverse complement strand
GCTGGCTCTGTGGTCGGCATGAAGCTGGACACTCTGGTGACAGTGGCAGAGAAAAGGACGCTAAAGAAACTGCTGGACATTATGGACAATGCAGGGCATCCTCTGCACACGGCCATAAACAACCAGAGGAGTCTGTTCAGTGACAGGTTGCTTCTCCCAAAGTCAAGAACCAACAGACTTAAAAACTCCTTTATCCCACACGCCATCAAACTGTTTAACTCCTCTCTGGAGGGGAGAGGGAGGGGAAACAGGGGGACAAAGGAGGGGGGAACAACTGAGCTGTAGTGCCTTTTCACTGTGCAATACTTTTTGTTAATATCCAACGGTGCAATAGACTCACAATACTTGAAATGTGCAATTCCCTTGTATTCTTATTCCTATTTATTCTATTTTATCCCTTTGTATACACTCGGTATTTATATATGTCTCTGTATTTATATATGTGTAGATATGGTATATTTATGCGCACATTCTGTAACTTCTGTCGGTGTTGTGCTATTGGAAACCGAATTTCCCGGAGGAACCCACCCGAGGGATTAATAAAGTTCTATCTAATCTAATCTAATCTAATCTAATCTAATTTTCATTCCTATCCTTTCATTCCATTCTTAACACATCACCCCAGTCCATATCAGTATAATATCAATATAGATCTGATTTCTTGTTTCGCCCAATGAGATCTGATGTGTTTTCAAAGTGTTCCTTTCATTGTTTTGAACAGTATATATTGATACTCATGAAGTCTAGTACAGTTATTGTTCACCTTGCACTATAATATCCACCCATCAATCCATCCCTTCATTCTCTTCCACTTATCTAATTTAGGAGGACTGGAGCTTATCCCAGCTGCCATAAGGCGAGAGGAAGGGCTACACCAATGTTTTTAAACTGGTTTTATTTCATTATGCATCAGTAACCATGCAGCTACTCAAGTAAGAAATCACTTAAGTTCAGTCCAGCAATTAAAGTAAATTGCTGTAAAGTAAGCAAAGCTATAGCAGTACATAAATCGACTGAAACGTTGAAAGGCTGGGAGATTAAAAGCCCGAGCTCCTCAGCAAGCTGAAGTGTGTGGCACAGCCGAGGAGGTGAGAAGGCGCGAGCTGTCTCTCTCCGTAACACATCAGCTGCACAGCTGATGAGGGATTGCATGTGTGCCCTGCTCTGGTTGATCACAGTGACACACACAGAAAAAAAAGGTATTTGGCCACACCACCTGTTGATGCACTAAGGATTTATTTCTATATCTATGTGAAACAGTTGGAGCACTTCGTTGAGCCGCTTTCACCAGTCAACCATCTGGCTTAAGGGGCAAGGTAAGTGTTGCTGTTAGCAACTAAAACACAGTTAGTGGAAGTTTGATTTACCTGTGTGCCACTACGTTGACACCACTTTCGGAGAAACATGACTTGTTTTTTATTTAAACTGTAAGGTTGGGAGAGACATGCTGGTCTAAATATTAGGGATAGTTACTGGATCACAATGTCACAAAGTCAGTAGAGACCTAACTGGCTATATCTATGCTGAAACAGCCAAGTGCCCCAAGGTGTATCAAGTGCAGTAAAAACAAGCACAAAGTGCAGGATATTGTTATCTGCCCTGTTTCATTCCATTTTAACATACAAGACATAGTTTTGAATATAACTATTTTGTATGAAATGTGCAGCATTCAAAAATGAAAAAATGTCTTTAAATGTTTAGTAATAAATATCAAATGATAATTTTTTTAGCTTATTTATAATATTTTCTTAGTTTAGTTTAATTTCTAAATTATTCAGGAACATCGTAAATGTATTCAAATTGCTATGTATTTAAACAGTTAAATTCATAATAAAATTAATTAACTATTCTCAAAAAGTATCCCAAGACAACTTGTTCTTGACAGATCAGTCTGTTGACCTTGAAGGAGAGGTCAGAGGTCACATGTGTCATGATATTTTAAATCTCACAGTATTTTTTTTATATGTTAACAATATACACAAGAATCACAGTTTCTAAGTTATAAGGCTTTTTGTCTGTTTTCGACCGATAAATTATTACGTTGACCTTGAAGACCTCGGTGGATATGAGTCAAATTTTAATGGATTGTTAACATGACCCCACTCTACACCCCTACAAAGTGTTATCAGAATTAATTCAAAACCTTTCGAGCTATTGTGTTTATAAACAGACTGAAACACGCATCTGCTACCAAAACAATAACCTCATTTAGGAGGTAAAAATAAAGGTCTATCACCCGCCATTGCTAGTTAAAGATACTGATTAGCATTTGAAATACACTGATGAACATAAATAGTTGAAAACGTTCGCTAAAATGAAAGGAGAAAGTAGGGTATTATTGACTGAAATTGTAAGCTAATAGTTGTAAATAAACAGCTGAGGGATTTATTAAACATAATTGATGAATGTTATTTAAATGCTAAGCATGCACAGGAACCTGAACTTTGTCCAGGTTCAGTTTAAAATGAGCTCAAATGACATTATTAGAATGCAAGAAATTGTACTGACATATGGTTTCTTGAGTCCATCTGATCAGATTTTGGTACAGGCAGCAGACCCGCAACGAGATGCTGAGCTTAGATTTATCTTTAGTTGACTTTTTAACATATTCAGACTAAAACGACATCATCATCATCATCACCCTTCTGCTTTTGAATTGCATTGTAAATGCACATTTGGATGTGCTTACGCATCTGCGTGCTTTGCTTGATGCATTTTAGAAAGAATATGTTTGCATTCTCTGATGTAAATAGTCCTTGGTCCTTGCGAGGGTGTTTGTGCAAGTTTGTCTGTGTTATCCCACAGAGCCACAGACTGATAATTGGTGATGACTCATCCAGACCTTTGTTTGTTATTTTGCATGCAGCGAAGGAGAAAGAGTGAGTGAAAGAGGCAGAGAATGAAAATTAGAGGTATATTTTGACAGCTTACTTAAGTGAGGGGGGTCAGATGGTATGTTGGTGCACGGTGTGTGTGCACATTTGTGTTTGTGTGCTGGCCTAAGAGACGTTTTTGCCTCCCACAATCAATGAAAAAGACGACAGAAGAGCTGTTATGTGTAAATCCATGCATAATTGGAATTGCTTTAAATACATCCAGCAGGACAAAACAGATATCAGTAAAAATACAGTTTATTTAGTGAAGCTAAAATTCGACAGTGACCCATAGACTGTGGGGGACCATTAAAGCTCTCTGAAAAGATTTCTGCACTTTTAAAAGGGGTTCCTCTTTAACACTCATACAGTATGCGGCATTGAGTGGGAAGGTACATCATGTTAGATCTCAAAATAAGGTGTGTTACTCATTACACACATTACAAGTTTCCTAAAAAGATTTACACAAGTGTTTAGAAGGATCAGAGGTCACTAACAAACCAAAACCATTGAACAATATGAATGCAAATTCATGTAAACTCAATTAGATATCCAAGAACAGGAATTCCTCAAAACAAACCATCATAGAAATGTGATCAAATAAAGGGAAACAACACTTGAATGATACAGATCTCTGGTTTTATAAAGACAGCACAAGATAAGTAAATGTGGGTTCAATTGCTCTCATACTCAGAACTATTTTTTATACAGGTTCAAACATTTATTCAATAATAAATCAGATACAGAAAGAGTCAAATTTTCTCTGTTATCCTAATTAGAGATTTTTGTGTTGTATATAGACAAACATTAACTTATTTTTGATTGTTGATCAGAAATAACTAATGGTTGTTATAAATATACCTTCTGTTTTGACTGAAAAACTACTGGGGCTGATGCACCAGATGAACCAGGATTTTCTCATACACACAGTTTTATGATAGTACACAGAAAGATAACTGTATGAATGACTGACTGAATATCCTGAATGATATCCATTACATTAATCTTATAAAAATAACCTTGAAATGCCTGTAGCAGAGCCATAGACTGAGGTTTTTATTTCTAGTTTAGAGATGGACTGTAATACTGCAGGACATCATGGCTTCTTTGTTGCATTTCCCAGGCTACTATCTTTATTTGATTTATATCTCTGTTGCAGAGCCCACTGGCATTGTAGTAACTTCCTTTGTCTTACGGGACCCTTTGTGCAACAGGTGATTTATATGTATAAAACCTTTTGTAGCAGTGCTGGCTATAAAGTTTTGTCTCAGCGATGGTAAAACTTCAGAAATGATTTCTTAATATCATATTAAGCAGACTGATGTGATGTATTTTATTAATCCCTTGAGGGGGACTTTTTTGTAATTAATAAGTGGCCGTGAGCAATAGTTCTCTGGACTTTTTTTCTTTGGACATTGGCTGCTTTTTAGTTTTTAGTCCAGTCCTTGTACCTGACCATTACTTTTTGGTTGTAAGTTAAGCTGCTTAACACTGACCTATGAATAATTTAAGCCTAAAAAAGGCACCTAACTCAAGGGAGTAGTCAGTGTTGTTTCTATACATAACAAACAACTTAGCAAAAAACAATTTCAAATTCTATCCCTAGCACCCTGTCACAAAAACGCATCATTTGTTCCCATTCCTTTAGTCTATGAGGAATGTTAAAGATATCACAGTTTGACAGGCATAAAGTAGTATTTGTGCAGAAGTATTAATAGTATTAGCTAGAAACTCGGCATATCTCAGCATGGTGTGCAGTGTATGCATAAAAGATTCTTGGAAACTGGACAAGAGGAAGACAAAAGAAGTGGCAGACCTAAAAAAGATATTTACAGATGAACAGTATCTGAAAGTCAGATCATTAGCAAAGACCTGACACAGGACCTGAGGGATTCACCTGGCCCTTCAGTTGATCCATCTGTTGTTCACTGAAGACTGAAATGCTCTCAGTGGAAGGGTGGCTGTCGAGAAGCCATTCTTAATAAAGGGAAATGGGGAGTAAAAAGGCTGAGGTATGCCAAATTATACAAGAACTGGACTGAAAATCAGTGGTAACAGGTCTTATGGAGTGGTTAAGACAAATTTAAAATGTGTTGCTTCAAATTGTTGTCAGTATGTAGAACTACACAGCCATCTGTACACAATTGAGGGTCTCTTTTGGTTTGGGGCTGCATTTCAGCCACTGATTGATTAAAGAATTCAGAAAAGTGTGATCCAATTTAGATCCACCATGCAATACCGTCGGGAAAGCATCTGATAAGGAACAGCTTAATTTTTCAGCATGACAATGACCTCAAACACACTGCCAATGAGGTGCTCTTAAAACATATATGGATGGAAAAATACACAATGAAACACTATCAGTCGTGGATTGGCCTCCCCAGAGCCCGGACGTCAACATTATTGAAACAGAGCGGGATCATCTTGACAGAGAGTAGAATAAAAGGCAGCCAACATCCAAAGAAGATCTTTGAATGTCCTTAAAGGAGCCTGGAGAACTATTCCTGAACACAACTTAAAGATATAATAACAAAACTTGCCTAAAAGAGTTCAGGCTATGTGATGAATAATGGTGCTCATACCAAATACTGACTTTCAAGCTCATTAGTACAAATGAGCTTTTTCCATGTATCCAACCTTTTTCATCTTACATATCCCAACAGTCCTGAGGAGTATACTACAAAGGATGTTCAACCCAGTCAGGCTTTCTTCGCTTTAGCTGTCCTAACAAAACAAAATAAGTTTTGTGTTCAGCATAAGTAACCATGGTGATTTATCCAGGTAAAAGTCATTAACCAAAAATGATGACACAGAAAACTCTGACTTTAAGCTCAACAGAGCTTGCTAACCCATTAATCTCATGTTGTAGATTACCCCTCAGGACTGAAAAAACTCTTTCTTGGTTAAACCCTTCATGTTCAAATTTCTCAATAATTAGTCCATGACTATTAGCTCATTTATCCAGTACTTTTAGTGACGATTGACCAATTACCCCAATTTATTCATATGGCTAGCAATCTCATTTTTATGCTTAGGTAGCAATTCAAATTGTTTCTGCCTACTTTTGTCTTGTTATTTCATTGCATTATTAATACTGAAAGCTGACAATTTAGTAGCATCAGCAAAATAATTGACAACATTTATGAATTTACCTAGCTACTGTACAGTATTTCAGCTTGTTATCCATCCTGTGTAGCTTATAACATCGTTTCTTTGTGCATGCTGTTGGCTAATAGTTCCAACTATTAGCTATACACTTAGCGAGTTATCCGCTTTTAATCACTTTTTACCATTTTATCTTTTTAAAACATTTCTGCTTATCCAAGTGTTCCCTTCACTGCCTAAAGTTCCTCCGGTCCACTAATTCTTTTATTTAATGGTAACAGCTAAGCTAGTCTTTTCATGTACTCCTTGGCTAACCGACCACAGAAGTACCCCGGATTAGGAATCACTGTCATAGATCAACTAATGTGACCGTAATGCAGTAGACCCATTTTGTCTGACTGACATTGGACCTGAACTCTTTCACTCTGCAAGTTGGTCCATTACTCTACAACCTGCTGCTCATAAAAACAGGCTTTCTTGAAACTGCTTGAGTTTCCTCTCTGCACAGTGTAGCCATTAAACTTGTCAGTTTCCTCCAGCACAAGCTGTACATTCATACTGTGTGGAGGGCAATTTACAGAACAGGACAGAACTGTCATCAACCTCTAGTTCAGTGCGATCAGAACCGAGTCTCAGAGCTGCCTCTCTTCAGTGTGCTGCTATTAAACTCATCGTGCTCAAAGCTCAGGTTATTATGCGACCTGGATATCATTAACAGCTTCTCGCGCTTACTGTAGTCGCGCCTCGCTGCCACAGACTGTGACACCTCCAAAAGCCGATCTACTTGTTCTTCTCTATCCTCCAGCCGCTTGTAGCCTTTGGTGCTGCCCCGACTGCCGCTGTTACTACGGCTGCTGTTGCTGCGGTCGAGTCGGGGCCAGCTGGGGTGCTTCCGCTGCTCCGGGTTCACGCTAAGCATGCTCGGCCTGCGCTCCAAGTCGAGAGATTTGGAATGGCTGTTGAGCATGTGCAGAGAGGAGTTGGAGCCAAAGTCACTCTTTGCTGCTCCCGGGGAAAGCCAGCAGCCTGAGGTAGAAGAGGGAGCAGGGGAGAGGGAGGACGAGGATAAGGAGGAGCAGCGGGATGAGGAGGAGGCGGAGTTACTCCTGTGTAGGCCCGGTGGTTTGGAGGCCTTGGCAACAGATGCCACGGGAACCACCAGAGACTCCATGGAGGTCAGAGGCTGCGACCTCTCTCCTTCTCTTCTCTCTCCTCCTCTGTCCTCTTCAGTGATTGCCTCCATCTCTGGCTCATCAATAACACAGTTGTTGAGTTTTATAACAGGGAGCGTAAATGCAGAGATAGAGGAGGAGACAATGGAGCGTGCATGGTGTCCTCCCTTCTCTCCATCTCCATCCACTGACCACTGGTGACGCATGGAATCCGAATGAACCAGCCCGACCCCGGGGCCACAAAATGGGCGATCTTTATAGAGGGGTGCCAATAGCCCTGCAAAGTTACAATCCATCTTAGCCTGTTCTCTACGTCTGTGATACTCCTCATCCCCTAACAACACCTCCTCCTCTTCTGTAGAACCTCTCCCTCCTCCGGCAATACTTCCAGCACGAGAGGAGAAGGCTAGGAGAGAGTTGCTGGCTAACCGTGCGGCACTATCACAGCCGAAGGCTCGAAGATCTCCGGCTTCTCTGGCACAGGTGCTGTTCCGGTGTTGGTGTTGCTTTTGCTCTTTCTGCCTGAGGCGGTGGATATCGATGACTGTGGAGTACATGTCTCTCATATGGATGATCTATAGCAAATGAGAATTGTATTAACAGAAGTAGCAGCAGCAGCATTTATTTTAGATTACCTGAAATATTTGAAGCGTTTCATTAAAACACATTATCTCCCTGTAGTTTTAAATTTGTGCACGTTGGCATCGTGTGGCCTTGGGGGACATGTTTCTCACAAGGATTACCAGTAAAGAGAAGGAAGAAGGAGAGGGCTAATTGAATGAAGGGAGAGAAGAAGAGAGCATGGAAACACAGTGAATTTGATCAGAGGGAAAATTGCAGAGCTAAAGGTGGAAGGAGGTTGGGAGAAGTCGGATCTGCATGTTATGCAGATGATGAATATGGATGACTGCAGTGTACATGCCCTTCATTTTGTAGAGAGTGGAGGAGGGACAGAAACAAGAATCAGTGACAGGGAAGGAATATTAACTACAAATTCTGGCTTTTAAATTTAGAAACATTTGATGAAAATATTGCTAAAGAACCTACTTTTGAAGCAGATTATGCAAAAACTAAAGTTGCATGACCCACAAAAATCTTCTAACTTCTCTGTTTCCCATACAGTGTTTGAGTACTTCGACTATGCGCATCCTGATGTGATGATTTCAGCCTTACCTTGGTTTCCCTGTCTCTGTTTTCATGAAGTATGGCATTAGCACAGATGAAAATAAAAATCCCAATGCCCATGGTGAAGGGCCCAAGCATCTTCATCCTCTCAGAGTGAAGATGCTGTTCTAGGAATCGCATCAGAGCGCTCTCAGTCTCCTTGGAAGGCGTACCTAAAACCACAAAACAGCGAGTAGATGAGCCATGAGGGGGACAAACTTTTGCCAGCAGGTTTCTCGTCACCCTTCTCCACACCTTGCTCATTGTGGCTCGTGTTAGCTGCATCCTTTTCTGTCTTGACTCCAGTTCCTCCTCCAGCGAGCATGGCTTTGCTGTGAGGCCAGTAACCTAGCGTCGCCATGCCAATCCCTATGGCCAAGATGATTAATCCCAGGAGGAGGAAAAACCCAGATGCTGAGTAGAGACGGAGCCTACCTCGCACCACTACGACATCAGTGCGCCGCTTCCTCTTCCTAAATGAAAAAGGATGGAAAGAAAACACAACTGAGTTTTTGGAGGCAACAGTTTAACAGCAATGGACAACAAATACAACAAATGTTCAGAGACTGCAGAAGCAATTTCACCAACACACATTAGCTTTTGTGACAACATCCTCTTTCCTGCTGCAAAGGTAGCAAATGAAAAGGCTAAATTGTAGTTGTGTCTACTGTGTTGAAATTAATGCACATGACGATCACCTAGGCGCGGCCTCGGGGCCGGTGTGTCCCAGGCCCGGCGATGTCGGTGGTACGGGACGATGCTGAGAGCGAGCAGAGTCCTGGCGTTTTAGCTTGGCCAAGCCTGTTAGCACACCTGCCGCTGCAGTCATTCTTCACCTGCAGACACAAATTAGGAGTTAATGACTTTTAAATTCTACTGTCTAATCAGCATCCGCATTACTGGTTTATAGCTTATTGCTTAGAGATTGTTAGGCCCTCGGTGCATACAGTTACAAGATGCTGCTGCTAAAAAAAAAAAGATGTATTTGGCACAGGTACGCACAGTATAGTCACAGTGAGAAAAAACACAACTGTATCAAAACACAGATGCACACGTGTTTCAGCATAGTCACAGTCTCCCAGGTAGTCCTAATATATGATGTGTAAGACACGTAATAGTCAGTAGTACAGCGTCCCCCACAGTCGTGCAGATCACAGCTCTGTTTGTGTAATTTCAAGCTGATGTGTCACCTCATGCACTTTTTCAAAGCTTTTTTATTTATTTTTTTGCTAATGGGGAAAGTGTGTCATGATGAAAGCGTGTTTTAGCATCTTTCCAAGTCCCAGAAATACTCTTTAGAGCCTAGCAGTGATACAGATGTAAGCGCACCAAGCAGCACAACAGCCTGCTCTGCTCATGTTTTGTTCCGCTGCTTGTTGTCAGTTTTCAGGACGATCACGGGGACAAGTGTGCAAGTGTGCATGCACATGAAGCTGTACATTCAGGCCTGCAGCATGCTTGTAGGATGTAAAGGAAACAAATCCCAAAAGTGTACTTGGCTTGTGATTTGAGTCTTGGGTAGTGTGTTTCATTCTGATTCACATCCTGTATTTATTGCATTTGCATGTTTATTGTTTTTCCTACTGTCGTTATTTGCATTTTTTTAAAAGCTGTTATAGATTTTAATAAAATACATCGCCTCAATTCTATTACAACATTCGAATGAATCATTGTCTCTGGGCTCACCAGCTGCTCATACGTCTATTACTGTTATTAAAGGAAGGGGGCTTAAACAAACAGGCTTATTTTGAAAGCATTCATTTGGGTCGAAATGCCTGTTAATCTGACCTCACATGAACATTAGCATTGTCCTGTTGCGTATGAAGAGGATTACACTGACTGAATTTGTTGCTGAGTGACCTTGGTGCTGAATTTAAATGCAAATTTCAGATGAAAATATGAAAACAACTCAGCAGTTCAGGGCGAGCTCTTTAAAAATTAGCAGCGAACAACCGCTGGTTTTCTTTTGCACTCCTGCTAATTTTATTTGTGATGTTTATAGGGTTTTCTACCAGACTGCAGCCCCCAAAGGTAATCAGTAAGTCAATCACCCAGTATATGTGAAGTGTGATCAAAGTTCTGAGGATCATCCTGCCCTCTCGAACGCCTCCAGACTGCTTTCAGGAAGTCCAATCCTCAAACTTGGACAGAGAAAAAAAAAGCATCAACTTCTCTTTCAAACTGACCCATGCTTAGTGTGGAGGACCACTGCTGCTGCTCATAATTAAGTCTCCCTTCAAGACCCAACGTTTTCACCACTTTTTACTTGAAGAGGACAGAGTGTCCACGCCTGAAGGCAGCACATAAGGTCAAGAGGGGGATCAGGAGCATACTCGCCTTTCCCACAAGGTTGTGCGATGTGAATTTGTGAAGCTATTAATGTAGAGCTCTGCTGTAACATCCTGACGTTAAAGAACAACATCCAGAACCTGCGCTACTGTTCTTGCCACAATGTGTCGGCACTTTAAACAGAAAGAAAAAAAGGAGCCGCTCTTTTTTTCTTTGGCCACACAGGTTTGACTCCCCACTTCTCCACGACAACATAACAAAGTTGGACTCCAATTGAGCGATCTAAAAATAGCAGCTGTGCTGGAAGCATGCGACGGTCCATGAGAAGATAATCCCAAACAGGGCTTTTTAAAAATAATACATCTGACTTGTATGTGTTGTTAAACTAGCAGTTGTAACGGTACATTAGCTGAACTTTGATGTTTTCATGTTTCCTGGACCAAGAAGCCCACCTGAGCACAAAAACAGCCATGCAATGATCCATTTGGCAGCAACTGAACAGTCTAGTATTTCACAAGTTCATTGTCTACAATGTAGTAGTAGTTTATTGAACAGTTTCTACAAAGTGTTTCAGTTAACAACTCATGGAAAAAATAAACACAAATGTTTAAATCTGTTTTTCTTTCGTTGTTTTGTTTTGCTGTCTTTGAACCTTAGCTGGGTTCTCACATGCTGCATCACATACTTCTTTTTCCTGACCCTTATGTACTCCGTTTACATCCCTGAGTGCTCACTTCGGGTTTTGGACTTTCCCCAGTTAGCTGCATTTCGGTTTTCTCTTTCTCTGGAACCATTAAACGGGAGAAATAATAGCTGTGATACTGCAGAATGATGATCTTAACGTTGTGCAACACAATCATATAAAGCTATGGGCGATTATCTTATGGTGTAGTGGTTAACACATTTGATTGGCAAGCATATGGCTCTTGGATCAATTCCAGCTAGACACACACAAATCCCCTTAAGGGATGGTTCAGGAAGCTAGCTGCTGTGGTGACCTTTTGTGGCAAAGTAGCTTTAGTAATATGAACTTTCGTTTCACAAACAAGCTTACTAGCAAATAACTCGAGGCCAAATGTCTGGTGTAAATGTATAAAGCATTGAGTAGATTGTACTAATAGTAATGTACTCGAAACACTTCTACCCCCAAAGGCAGGGAGTGTGCAATCAGTAACATTTGCCTGTTTGTCAGCAGTCTAATGTCCACAGTTTTCAATATATAATTTTCAAATTTTGTGTGACGATAGACCAATAACAGCTCGAGCTGACGTCATCTTATTATAATATAAATGTCATGAAATGTCAGTTTTAGCATGGCCCTTGCTCTTAGGAGGGAGTTGTGCTTTCTGATTGTTATCAGAGTGACATGCTCTCTTATGTATTTATTATTTCATGATCACAGGCATATTCAGAAGCATATAAAGAATATGACACTTTACTGTAATCACCCATTGCCTGACTTAAAACAAATGTGATGTAATTCTTTCTGTATTACTTACTGTTATGTACTATAGCCACATGTTCTGACCATAGTGATGCTTCCTAGATGTAGTCGTGTGTTACAAAGTTATTTGGTTCCCAGGTTTGTACAGAGTATGTCAGCCTGCGGGCACGTGTGCATGTCTGTATATATAAAGGATCACACAGATTTAGCATGGGAATGATAATACACCCTCGACCTTCCCCCCCCTTTTTTTTCCTTCCACATGTCCGTCCTATCTTCCTTTCTTTCTTTCTTCCAAGAAGGCACTATCTGTAAATCTCCCCCTCTCGCTTCCATTCTCACCCGCTGTCTGTGTGCTAATGCATTCTGGTTGTGACCCTGAATAATGTTTGCTTTCCCCTACTTCCATTCTTTCTCCACCCCAGCTTACTTTCTCATCTTATCGCTCTCTTTGTTTGTCTCTCTCTTCCCTCCCACCCTCTGTCCTCTTCGATCTATTTTTAATCTGTATCTAATTTTAATTGAATTTTATTCGGTCACTTTCCTGTTTCGCTCTAACCCTCCCTCCCTCCCTTCCTTTTCTTCTGCATATCTGAAAGCAATAAAGTCAGATTTAATATTCAAAATCAGACAAAGCTTTTAGTATTCAAAGTAACTGTGAATCACACACAAGACCAGACGTTCTCTCCTCCTACCCTCTTTTCTCCTTCTCACATTTTAATGTATTTTTCATGTCAATCATCTTATTGGTTAAAAAAAAAAAAAAAAAACTGCTGTAAGAGAGCGCTCTCCACCACAGATGGTGAATCACACAAGGACAAACACAACCAGCCACTTTTCTCAGGTTTTCTGCGCTCCCCCTCACTCTGCCTCTCTCTCTCCCTGATTCTCTCCCCTTCGCTCCTCGGTGTGCGTCAAACGGGAACCCACACAAATGTTTCAAGAGCAACGGGAGAGATTTCCTCGGTTTACCAGAACAGGAGGAAAAAGAATGGACGGCAGCGGCAAAGAAGAAGGGTAGCAAGAGTTGGAGTTGGGAGTAGAATATAGAGGATAGATGACAAAAGGAATGCAAGAACAGGAAAAAAAAAGAATGAGGAAGGAGTATATTTATTTACATCAGTTCACGTAAGGTGCAACACTGAGTCATGCTTTTATCACAGAGGAAAAAAAAGCAGTTAAAGACTAAAAAAAAAAGGGAAAAACTGTTCTGGGACAAAGTGGGGGTGATGAGGGATCGAAAGAGGATAAAAAGCCTGACGAAAACAAGAGGAGGGTAAAAATGCTTTTCCTGACAGCGGTGAAAAGACCGCAAAAGAAAACAAGCTGAGTGCATCCATAGTTTTAACAAGACTGGAGCAAAAAAAAAAACAACAACAAAAAAAAAACAAGTGGAGCAGAAAAGAAGAAGTGCTGTCACACAGATAACACAAGCAGCCTAATGAGAATACACTCAGGCTCTGACACACAAAGGCTTTCCATGTGCAGTGACCAAAAGAGATGAAAGTTAGCATTCAGTAATCGAGCTCACCACATGCATTCAGTTCATGTCCTTCTTCTTCTTCTTCTCTTTTAAAGACTGACTGTGATCTCGTTGCTTAAACAGTGATGAAACACTCAAAACTCATGCAAAACCCGCTGCTTTGTTTCCAGTCCGCTGCCTTGCCGGGCAGTTCTCTAAATCGGTCTAAAATGAATAATAAATCAGGCCTCGTGTCATCACCTTAGTAATTGCTAAATTGCTGCAGCAGGTTTATCTTTGCGTGCTCTCGGTAAGGCACGAAAACATATTAAAGCAATTTGCCTCACCCTTTCAGGGAGCGAACTCATTCTCTGCGAAGTTATTTAAGCATTTGGAGACGTTTTAAATAGATGCATCACATCTCTGAGGGCAGAGAGTTCCCTCGGCACATTGTAACACCTCCTCTGCGTGATTGTGTTCTGTATCTGGGCGAGGAGGTGCTTTTTTTGTAGCATGATAACGCCGATAACAGCTAATCTATAGGTGACGCCACGTGATCTATTGTCCCTATAGCAACTATATGCTGCTGCTAGGTGACACGTTTCCATAGCAACTGCCAGCTGTGTGCACTGGGATAACAGGTGCATCATTAGCATGTGTACTATCAACACAAGGGCATTCCCCATGCATTATTTTAAGCCAGTTTTGACTTGTTGACCTTTAAGTTTTTTCCACCTCTACCTCTGTGTGAAAGAGGTTTGATTGAGAGAGGGAGGGAGGGAAAGGATGCTGGAGATTTTTAAAACTGAAAGGGACACACCGGAGATTAAGACCTATATTTCTTTTTTTTTCACAGCTACCTTCAGGGCTTCAGTTACATCTTGTTTATGCAATTTGTGCTAAGACTCTACAACCCGGCTTTCTCTAAATCCACACATTAGAGAGGAAATGATGCAGCGTGGAAGAGGAACGAGAACATAACAGGTGGGATAGAAGGAGAAACTGAGAAGCTGACGGGGAGAGTAAAGATGTGAGACTGGAAGCAGACGCAGCCAGAGGGAAGAGACAGGGAGTAAGAGACTACAGGAGACACTTTGATCTACATTTAACAAACTCTAGAGACTTTTTATTTTTTGTACTCTGAGCATGCTGAGGAAAGTTTGTTTCAAATGACTCACTGCAGTGAAGTGTGCACTGACATGTCATGGAGAAAGAACTTGAATATGGACACAGATGGAGTACGAAGGAAAGAGGCAAGGAAAGATGTAATGAGAGAGGAATGAGCAGGAGGATAAAAATGGAGCTTGTTAGGGAGGGAAAATCTGGCATCCAATGTTGCATGTCTCCTGTTACAATTATAGTGGGTCATTTGTTTTTGTTTATGCTGTAAAGTTCTCTGCTGAGGTTAGCTGAGGCCATGAAAACTGTATCTGAATTTAAATGTAGACAGACAAAGCCCCCCCCTGCTGCTGAAGTTAAGGTCATCTGCCATAATCGCATGGAGCTGAGAGTCTAACATGGAAACACACCAGCACGACTTAATAGCGTGGTTTTATTTGAATTCAGTGAGTATAATTATGACTTTTTAATAGTTTTGCAAGTATTCAGAATGTTAAAATGTAGTTCACTTAATGCTCTCGAGCCAGGTGTGATGGAAATGAACTTGCAGGAGTTCAGAACAAAAAAAATGAAGTGAACAAAATCAGATCTTTGTGTTCTGTCCTTTTAGCTTAAAAAACTTAAACAATTATACCATCAAACTTTTTTTGTAGTTTTTTTATTTCCGTGTCAAAATAAAGCACTTCACATTCATTGTACACCTACGCTAATGGTGACAATAATGTAATTCATGAAAGAGTATATAAAGTTCATAGACTGACCTAATTTAATAAGAATGAATTTACTGCTTGCCAATTTATTTGGGTAGCTCTACCCATTCAAGTTAGATCCTCCTCTACGCTCTAGCAAAGTCATAGACTGTATATAAAAGATGCACATAGACACCGTGACGTTACCCATTTGTTTCCACGTTCAAGCTATGATGCTTTATCTGAGTATATTTGGATGAGAGGGTGAAATGCCCTTATCAGAAAGATGGGTTGCATCAACGATCTTTACAGGTGCAACAAAAACACACAGATATCAGCCGATTAGCGCTAAGTAACAGATTAATAAAACACTAGGATCACTCACCTAAACAGAAGCCAAAAACATCTTGGACTGGACGAATATCACTAAAATTTTACATTTTCTGTAAATTCTGTGAATCTCGGGCAAGTCGACTTGCGTGAAGTGTTTTCAGCTGGAGTCGAGTGTTTTGACCGATGCATGAAATGATACATTTTTAGACATAAGTTGTAACGGCCGCCATTTTCTTTGTGAGTATTTATTACACGGCGTGCTGCGGGGAAAAGCCTGTCCTAACGTTTTGAGGTTTATTTTTTAGC
>VUQG01001887.1:35443-46540 GCA_015106755.1 Etia nguti | reverse complement strand
GGGCGCCATTTTCTTTGTGAGTATTTATTACACGGCGTGCTGCTGGGAAAAGCCTGTTCTAACGTTTGAGTCTAAGGTTTATTTTGAGCACCTGTCGGCTCTTTTTTGCTTCTAATCCGTAAACTCTCTCCATACTCTTTCACGCGATTCTTGCGTAGGTGGTAAAAGAGGTTTGCCGTGTTTGAGTGTGAGGTGAGGACCGGTTTCCTGCATAATTTGCAGTTTTCTGGTCCGTGTCAGACTTTTCATAACCAAACCATGTCCATGCTACAGAGGTAGCCCCTCGTTTAGGAATAAGGTCCTCGATTTGTTTTGACTGGTCTTTCTGTTTGTCATCATTTCAGTTTATTTTGAAAAGTCTCAACAGGATCTTCAGCTTTATTGTGAAAGGCTTATGTGGAAAATAAACAAGCAGACGGCGGAGCCACACGCTGGGTTTACCGTCGTTGTTGCTAACGACAACGTGTAAAAAACAGTCGCTTGTCCGTCCGTAGTGTGGTTAGTTTAAATATAAGAGAAAGAGAGAACTTTAAGAAATTAATATAGCCACTACAGTGTTTCCCAACCTTTTGGAGCCATGGCACATTTTTCACATTAGAAAAATCACACGGCACACCACCAAACAAAAAACATATTGATAATTTTTCCCCGCGCACCAGGTATAGAGGAATTGGTTCGGTTTGTCACCAGTATACCTTTTTTGCTTTCTTCTGACCACTACTCATGCTAGGGCCTTCATCTGGGTCGGAATTTTCTCCAGGACCCAGGTCAGATTACAGACTACTTTTTCTTTTCAAATACTCATCTATTGCTATTACGCGCTGCGTCTCACAGCATGTAATTTCCTCTTCGTCTTCTTCTGTTTTACTGGCAGTTGGTAACCCATTTGATTAGAGCAGTAGTTGTACTGCCCTCTAGTGGAAGAGAATGTAATCGTTCTGCCTGATTCTCACGCCACCTGGCTTAGAGTACTAATCAGGCGGAACCAGATAATCTCCCACAACACACCTGATCATTTCTCACGGCACACCTATGTGCCGCGGCACAGTGGTTGGGAAACACTGCACTACAGTGACCATCAAAACGATGAAAAAATATTGCCGTAAACAGTTTATTTTGCGACACCACGAAACAAACGATAGCGTAATATGAAATGAAAGACGTTTTCATATCGTCATCCGATATATGTCGTTATATCGAACAGCCCTACAAACAGGTGCCTCGGGAGGTGGAAGAACGATACACAGCTATAACAAAAGTTCCACTTGAGGTTGGCTCCACAAACTCTCAAATGTCTAAATTTACAGATCTACAAAGCACATTTACAGCCAGGTGCAAAATATAAATTCCCTCCTCATAACAACTCTGACTGAGGGGAAGTTTTGTTTTTGTCACCTGGATAATTGACATAGGTTCATGGCTGCCTGGACTGACAGATGTCCCGGCACGGGCTCTGGAGCCAGTTAGTTTCTGCTAGGCTTCGTCCACGACTGCCAGTCATTAAACTGCACCTCTTCAGTGTGTGTGTGTGTGTGTGTGCGCACGCTGTTTATGCCTGTTGGAGCATTTTTAATGGATTGTCTGTCAAACATTATGGCTTGCTGTGCAGTACAGACCATCCCAGAAATGTGCACACTTCACTTTTGGTGAGTGATAGGTGATATGTGTGTGTCTGTGTGTTGCACTCGTATATTTTCTGAATGGTGTTTACTAATTAAGCTGCCTAGTATAAATGCCACCTTCGCTTTCATATAAGATAATATTTGGCTCCAAAACTAACATGTTGGCAGTCAAAACACTGACTGACTGTAATTGTAAAAGCTTGCATTGTGTCTGAAGGCTACCAAATGGTGATAGCTGTGGTTGCAAAAAAGATATCTGGTTGTATATAAGTGGGA
The DNA here is from genome assembly GCA_015106755.1 of Etia nguti. Lineage (NCBI taxonomy): Eukaryota > Metazoa > Chordata > Actinopteri > Cichliformes > Cichlidae > Etia > Etia nguti. Next base: position 44,642 of record VUQG01001887.1, on the reverse strand, counting down.
GAATGTCTTATGTTTAGAGGCTCAATCATACATTTTGGGTCATTTTGAATAAAAAAATTACATCCATTTTGTAAATCTTGATGATACCATGTTTCAAAAAAAAAGAATTATCTGTGCTATGAAACCACGCATTAATTGGCTAATGAACTGGCAATCACAAGTCATACTGGCTAAATAAGCGTGTGGCTTCACAGTCAGACCTGCCCCCTTCATCACATCCAACAAATCCACTCATGTCGAGGTTTCAAAATGTGACTTCAGAAACTCATTTTGTGGGTGATGTCACAGTCACTACATCCACCTTTTATGCTAGCTATGGTAGGAGCACACAGTAGTATTTTATAGAACACTGTACAAGTGTAATATGGACTAGCTAGCGTGATCTCTTACAGATGATTTCTCTGCTTCACCAAGCATTTAGTGACTGTGAAAGTGAAGACACATGCATTATGCATGCTGTGCCCTGCATACACACCGGGAACAAATCTCTTTCATGCTGCCAGATGTTTCCGTAATCCACTTTGTTCACTCCTGACATGTTCTCTAGTTGCCTTTCCAGAAAGTTCAGAGGTCACACTCAGTGCTGGTGTACGTCCTACAGAATATTGTTTTTTGTCTGCTGCTTTTCACCTACCTTTGAAAAGCCCATGCTGTCCAACTCAAAACCCGCTACATGGCACTTTGGCCAATTAGTAGGTGTAAGTAACAAGAGCAGTGACAAGGACATCAACCCTGACAAGATCAGCATTATGTGAGAAAAGGAAAAAAAGTGGCTAGTGACATGATCATTTTTTTAACCACTTCAGCCTCAGCTCAAATACTCTGCTTGTTGTAGCATTTCTACAACAATTGGATATAGTGCAGAAAAATACAGCGCAAGTTGTAGATGAGAAGAAGTTGTGCAGTAATAGGCAACTCTTACTCATCAACATGAATATAACATTGTACCACTAAAAATTTAAATTGAACAAGCCTGGTTGGGAGTCACCAAGCTCCAAAAGGTAGTAAAAAATTAAATGATGTAAGTTTCCCAGCCTAACAAGTACAACAGAGCACACTGGAGTGTGATCAAGATGTGGGTTAAGTAAGTCTGTGCACGCAGAGGTCTAATCAGCCAGAGGTGACTTTGTGCAGAACCTTTTGAATCGTATTAACCTTATCGCATCTGGCACTGCTGCTTTCCAATGTAAAGGACGGCTGTGATTTATGTCTGTTTTATTGGCGCTCTTAAGGGAACACATAAGACTATCAGAAGTAAAAGAAGAAGAGAAAAAAAGAGGAAAACAGATGGAAAGCGAGCGTTTTTGTAGTGCCATACTCCTACAGACTCATGGTCAGGAGGTGAGTCATCTGTCTGGAGAATATGTCCCTTTATGTTTTCCTGCTGACCTTTTGGCAGCGCATTTTCTGAAGCGAGCGCTGGAGTGTCAAATCATCCACCTCCTTCACCATCTTGTTTTTTTTTCCCTCATTATTTTGATGATACATACTCCTTTTATTTATTTAATTATTTATTTATCTTTTGCACATATCCTTCACGCTGAATCAGTGTCATTGCCTCCTGTGATAAATTCTCTACTTAATTGAATTAAGTTTTGCATTGAATCATCGGATGCTTATGCCAGGCGTAAGAGCGTGTGTGTGTTTGTGTGTTTACGAACTGGAGTGAGCCCCCTGTTGATTCCAGCAAAATGACTCATTCTGTCTTCCTCACAGCCCTGAGTGTCAGTCAGTCACCCACACTCATCCTGGGATGCGAGCTGGCCCCAGCAACCCTGCTGCTGTGGTGGACAAACTGGACTCCAGGAGCATCAAACATTAAATAATACAGTTGTGATGTTGCTTTCCTTAATTTGATTACTAATATTTTTTTTCCAAATCAGAATTTGTTCTTCTCCACACACACGAAGAAAAGATCTTATTATTTCATCAGGGAGGTCTTTGGAGTGAGAAACTGAAGGAACTGCTGACCTACCAAAGGGGGTATTTAAACAGGATTATCCAGTTAGCACGATATCTATGATGGAGGATTAACCAACACATCACTCGACTTCCTAAATATTCCCAAATTAAACCCAGATCCAATTCTCTGCAAAGTGTTTGGCAGCTAAATTTGTCTTATTATGAGCCATTTGGCTGAGTGAGTTACCCTAGTTCTTCAAACGGCCCTCAAGGTGAGGCTGACTCTTAATTCAACATCATTTCATTCACACTGCACAATAAAACCAGTGACGGCACACCTCCTGTTAAAGTGCTCCACATTCTTCTTCTTTTGAATCTTCAGAAATGTGCCCACGAAAAGGCAATCATCACATTTCTCTGTGTTCACCTCAAAGTCAAGTTTAATGTGCGTATAGATGAGACGACTCTGTAAAATCATCACTAGAAGCCAGTCGTGGTCTGTATTCCACCTACTCAAGTGTGATGTGGAAACAAGAAGCCTCTGGTGCACATGCACTGTGCAGCACTGAGCTTGTTTATCACATAAATATTTTTAAAGACATAAAAAAAGTCATATATTACTGTTACATCTTCGTGTGCTCCTAATATTGCTTGAAGGTTCTGACTATAGGCTCACTAAAATTGTTTGACCTTTAATGATGTTTAATCCATCTTTGGAAGCTTACATACATGCCATCAAGTTTTCTTGGCTACCAGTTGGCCAATGCTAATCAAGAGACAGCAGGCTGGCCTAAACAAAGGATCATCTCAGCTTTGGCACAGTGAAATGATCAGAGGATTCCCTCCAAGATAAACCAGCAAATAAACAAACCACACAAAGATTAGCACAGCTCATAAAAATGACAATAGTAAGATGACACGTATACCTACTCATCAGTCTTTCAGGTGGCTTGTGGCTCATGTTAAACCTTCTTATTCTTCAAATATTAACACTGAGCGTTGTAAAATATGCATGTAAATAATAGGGAGACTCTAAAACTGTCAGCTTAAATCTGCTTGAATACGTCTCCACTTGAAGAGTTCAAACCACAACTAAGCTCTTACCTTTTTACAAAAGCCGAGTTTTCACCGTCACTGTGCCATTAGGCATGCGGAGGGATTAGGCTGTAACCTAGGGACAGCAAAAAGCCATCTTCCACTTTGAAGGCTACTTCCAGTGAGATGCCATGCTGGAGAAAATGAAGATGACAGGAGACGGTTCGGCTCCCAAGCGGCAGCAGTATTTGCTGACATCCAAGCTCCTTATTAACGGAGACGACGATGGTCGTTAGGCTTCTGTGGTTCGCCAAGTGAGACTGAAATATTTCAAAGTGGCAGTTCTGATGACTTTATCCTGCGCGAGGCACGTTTTACGCCATATGGAGAGTACGCGCGCTCGAGACAAGGAGGGTGGCGAGGCACGCTAATTACGACTGAAGGAAAATCCTTTCTGCCTATTTAAAGTCCTAAACGAAGTGGTTGTAATTCCCCAGCGGAAAACTCTGTTTTATTTGTGAGAAAAGACAGCAAAAGAAGCTGATATGATGCCCTTCCTTCGACTGGCTCGATGTAATGCGTAAAACTCCCGGCATCCTTATTTTCGAAAAAAAAGAACTTAAATTTGCGTAAAGAGGGAGAAGGAAAATTTAAAAAAACAAAACAAAAAAAAACAAACAAACAACAACAACAAAAAACGTCTCGGAAGGAAGGAGTTTCGTGTAAAGAAAATTGGTGAAAAGTGTAGAGCGCGTTGTTTTATTCCTCTGACTCGGAGAGAGAAGGGGCAGCTCCAACCATTTCTTCTAAAAGCGCTATAGGCTTGTGGGAATGTGTGAGCGAGCGAGAAAGGAAGAGAAGGAGGGAGAGAGAGAGAGAGAGAGAGCTACATGGGGTGAATGTATTGTACGCGCGCTGTAGCACTTTTATATGCATGTGTGCGCTTCGGGCGTGTGCGCGTTTACGAAGGGAAAGCAGGCAGGCTTCCACGCGGGGCACTTTCTTGCATGTGTAAGGCGCAGAAGACAAGAAGCGAGACTGGTTTCTGAGGGGAAACAGATGGACATGTCATTGCTTTCTAAGCAAAGACAAACATAGATCCGCTTGCAGTAGTTTTACAGATCTTTGCGGGCGCAGTAAGCAGCAGGAGTCTGAAAACTGGGTAACCATAAAAGGCCCAGGAAGAGTAAGCATGCTTTTATGTCTAACTGCGGCACTGGCACGTTTAATTCTTCGGGTTTTCATGTAAATAGACATCAGATGTCCAGATGCAGCACTCGGCGCTGTGTCTTTGTCAACTTCTCAGCTTTTCTTTCTACACACACACACACACACACACACACACACACACACACACACAGAGAGAGAGAGAGAGAGAGAGAGCAGCAAAAACGTTACAGATGTTGGCATGTGTGTCATTTCCTGTGTTTACATGCTGGAAGAGATTCAATGGAAGTATAGCAGCTGGGTGGAGCTGAAGAAGAGAATTTAAGACATTTGGGCAGATATTTAACAATAAGCAGTAGGTGTGTGTCTGTGTGTGTGAGAGAGAATGTAAGAAATACAGAGAGCCCATTATTTGTTCAGATGGCTCAGATTAAGTTGGTGAGAAATGAAACATCTAGAGCAGCTGAACATACACATGCAGAGGAGGCAATAGTCATTGTGCTGGTATGTAGGCGTCATTTTTGACCCTGAATGTGACCCTTACATACCATCTTTACCCCAGTCCAACTCATGCCAATAACACACACTGATAATAAAGTGTAAATGACTAATTATTATGTAATTAATGATTGATCAATATTATTTACTCCCACTTGATCACAAAATGTTTGTGTTATTTTCAATTGATTGGTGGGTTTGTTCTTATACCCAGAGCCTTGAATACTGCTGCATAGTCAAAGCTGGTAGTGTCCCAGGTACTCACACCGTGTCTTTAGTGCCAGTTGTAAGAATGGCATTACTCCCAGCTCATCTCTTCTTAACCCAAAACACAATCCTTTCCTAAACCCAACTTTCATAATATAGTTTGGTGGTTAAACTAAGAGCCATCAAAGCAAACGTAAACAATAAAAAATGAAGCAAAACAGGACACAAACTGCTGTCTAAGAGTTCTAAGAAAAGTGCTACATCAGTACCTGACATGTCTACTGTGCTTAAATGTTCTTTTTAAAGTGCAAAGTTTAAAGTTTTACAGTTTTAAAGTCTTGAGCCACATTTTGTTTATACTTCTATATTTTGGTCTATATTTTGCTTCTCAGGAGCACACTTGCTTGTAGTCTTGAGCAATAGCTCTCCAGGCTTTCTGAAGTTGTACCAACCATTTGAGGTGTTTTTAAAAAAAAACATTTTTAAATTTATCTTTAGGCATTTATAAAAATAAAAATAAAATAAAAAATGCCAATGATAACTCAGTTTGACTGACATAAAAGAGTATTTTTTGAACCGACAAAGGAATTTTCAATGCACTATTAGCCAAAAATGTGTGCAGTAAATCCTCAAAACATTTGAAGAAATTGCACAAGTGAAGGAGAAATTACAAAGGAACTGGAATTGCATCAGTGGCCACAGGTGTTATAGAGTGATGCATCCAAATTTGAAATTTGTGGTACAAATCGTAATTGGTATGTATGGAGGAGGTCAGGGTAGAAGTTCAACACTAAGTGTCTCGATCTATAAAACACTGCTGAGGCTCTGTCGTGGTTTGGAGCTGTATTTCAATCAGTTGTGTTGGGGATCTTTTTAGAATTGATGGAATTATGACTGCAGAAAAGTACCATCAGGTTTTGATCCACCATGCAATACCATCTGGAAAGGATCATCTTCATTTTTCAGCACTGCAGTGATCTCAGACACACTGCTAATGCAGTAAAAAGCATACCTGATAGAAAAACCCACAATAGAAGACTATCGGTCATGGATTGGCCTCCCCGGAGCCTGGACCTCATTATTATTGAAGCAGTGTTGGACAGACAATGAAACAAATAAGGGCTTTGAATGTCTTTCAGGAAGCCTGGAGAACTATTTCTGAAGGCTACTTAAAGAAATGACAAGAAAGCTGCCTAAGACAGTTCAGGCTGTGTTGAAGAATAAAGGTGATCATACCAAATATTGACTTTGAAGCTTATTAGAATGGAAATCTTTTTTGCTTTATATGCTATATTTTAGTGTGTTTTTACATATTTCGATAACTTGCTTCATCAATTTCACATTTCCTAGCAAAATATATCAAAATGGGGGTTGGATTGAGACTTTTGCACAGTATCCAGATTTTGAGTGAGTGTAATCTTAATCTTAAATGGAATCTAAATGATGTATGTGAATGCACTACACTGTATTTAATAACCATTTACAAATTTTTTAAGCAGTTACAAATCAACGGTAACATCCCGACAGTCTTTGTAAACCGTTTGTTAACCAGTCGGTAAACATTATCGTTTAGTTGCTTATTAACAGTAAAAAGTTTAAACATGGACCAGTTAACCATAAATTCACTAATTATGAACGACAGCTCATAGCGTTTTCTTGTGCCACATCAACATACACACTCCCAGTGACAGACGTGGCCTATTTAAATCCTCAAACATGCAGCTTTGCAGCTTTTTCTAATTTTTATGTGGAAACATCTGGATCCTATAACATACCAAAAACTCTCATCTTGAAATACAAACCAATACATGCTCCAGGCAATATCCACAGTTATCCATGAACCCCCATCTCCGATGCGGTGGTCAGTCAGTTGCTCTGTTTACATTCCATAACAGGCTGAAAGGAAAACATACTGTAGAGGGGCAGCGAGAACCAGAAGAAGATGTGGGGAGAGCGTGGGAGTTAGAGGGGAAAAACAAAGCCTTACATTGTTTACCGGTACACTTCTTGTTTACAAGCCCTCTTGAGATTATGTGATTTACAAAATGTGTTGACTTTCTGGTGTTACACTTATTGTAAGCAGCTGTGAACGAGAGTCTGCAGCTAAATAATTAATGGGAAAATGTAATTGAGAGGAGAGGAGATTTGGAAAAAGGGGGTGGAGAGAAAATGTTGATGAAGGAGAGGTAGAGAGAAGAAAAGAAAAAAGGACAGCAGAGAATTTTTCAAATTCCTTTTACTGTTTATCATTTTAAATGAGGGTATCTGCAAGGATTAAATAAAGATTGACAGACAGCGAGGGAGCTGGAAGCCAGAGGACAGTATTCACAGGTGATTTCACACGCCATGATTGGAGGATTGGCTAAAGGAGAAAGAAACAAGCTGACAAATGATTTAAAGCAGCCACTAATGATTTTCCCCATTATTGACTGATCATTTGTTCATGCTTTCCTCTCTTTCCTCCTGCTGCGTGTTTATCTTAAACAAATTAAGATGCAAACCACGTCTGTGTGTCGTTATGTGCTATTCAGACACACAGCATGGATATTACAGCCTCTCGGCTCCCACATAGAGCATATTGACATGTAGGTCAATGAGCCCAAGTGAGCTCATGAGTATCCCTCCCTATTGCTCTGTTTTGAAATGATTTTCAGAGACCTTAAAAACAGAGGGGGACAAAAAGCTGAGACGCAGCATGTTCATCTCTGTTCCTCGGTGGATGCAGCACAGATTGTTTAAGCTCACTCATGTGGTGTAAACAGTCTCTTTGGTTGCAGGAGCACGCTGCTGAACTGAGTCATTGCTCCCATTTTTCACACTCGTATCATATCAGGTCTGGAGCTGCTGTTTCATTTGTTATGACTAGATCACAAGCAAAGGCGACCAGCTTTATGGTTTGTTACATTTTGTAAGAGAACATCCTGTTGTTTGCCTTTTGAGGTTTTAGTTTTAGTGCGGGCTTAATAATTTATAATGCCTTGAAATGCATCTAAAATGCCTTTGGGCTTCAAAGGTTTTACTGTACTTATGCCACCTACTGATAGCCTGGGTTGAGCTGGGCTGAAACACAGATTCATGGTCACATGTTTTCATTTTTGGATGTATTTCCCTGACCTGTGAGTGTGATAGGCTAGCGACTTGTCCAGGGTGGACCTGGCCTTTCACCCTGTGACAGCTGGGATAGCTTTCATCCCCTCCTAATGGCCCTGAGCTGGATAAGCAGTTAAGAAAATGGATGAATGGATTGCTATTGAGGCTTTCTGAAAGTCAAAGACAAGTTTTAACTCATTGCACTGATGCTCTTGTCTGTCACACAGTGCAACAAGTGTCACACTGTCAAAATGAATAGATCAACTTGATAGATATTCTCATCGACTTCTCAGCTGAGGGTTAGCTTAAGATGATTGACAGCTACCTCAATTCCTCTCCGAGGCATAGAAATAAATGATAAAAGTAATAATGTCTCTATAATTAAGACTTCAGCAGTACATCCTTTCAGTTGTGTAAGTTAAAAGGTGATGCCTGCTTGATTGCATCAAGTCCACTCTTTATTGTGCTCGCCAAGTTATATGTGAAAAACTTTTGTTGAAAAAGGTCATATAAAAGAAAACCAAAGGGTAAACGTAAAGAATATGTCAAACATGTGGAATGCAGGGAATGCCTATAAAGTTCAACAGCACACTACAAAGACAATTTGGCAACAGCTGTGATCAGCTGGTAGTACATATACTGAGGCAGTTAATTCAGGCATGGCTGGAAAACTATAACAAACAGAACCAAGGGTGGCAGTGAAGCAGTTTTCAAAATAAAGTAACTAAACAGAAACCCAAACCCATGTCAAATTCCTTTGACCTTTGTGCTTGGTCTGAAACATTGTTCAGGTGGGTGGAACAAGGTAATATAATGTCTCAATCATATAACTCAATCATCCAGGTAAGGAAACCTGTGAAAGCTGATTCTATTCATCTGGACGTAGCGTTTTCAGTGGGAGAAACGCTTCGTCACTCATCCAAGTGACTTCTTCAGTCTCAGCTGACTGCAGGTTTGCCCAACTTTAAAAACAGTACATTTGCATTAGACCTAAACCAGCACCAATGCAGACAGAAACGTGTGCAGTTTCACCCAGTGTGGCCAGTTTGTATATGGAGGATGTGGAAAACAGGGCTCTGTTATCGTATCTTGGAACACCACTGAGCCTTTGGTTGAGGTTTGTGGGCAACTTGGTGGACAAACACATCAAGTTCACCAGGGAGGATATAAACTGTGAGATTTCCATCAGTAATCGGGGACATTTAAAAGTTGATGTGTACCGTAAACCTACGCATACGGATCAGTATTTAAGGTTTGACTCTCATCATCCACTTGGAGCACAAACTGGGTGTCATCAGGA
>VUQG01001887.1:23772-35423 GCA_015106755.1 Etia nguti | reverse complement strand
AGCCTTTGGTTGAGGTTTGTGGGCAACTTGGTGGACAAACACATCAAGTTCACCAGGGAGGATATGAAAAATGACAAGCTAGCCTTCTTAGACTGTGAGATTTCCATCAGTAATCGGGGACATTTAAAAGTTGATGTGTACCGTAAACCTACGCATACGGATCAGTATTTAAGGTTTGACTCTCATCATCCACTTGGAGCACAAACTGGGTGTCATCAGGACGCTGCAACACAGAGCGAACACCATCCACACAGATACAGTGACCAGGGAAGCAGAAAAACATCATATCAAGAAGGCCCTGAGTAAATGTGGTTATCCCAGCTGGACATTTGTTAATGTTGGGAAGGCACCTAAAGAAAGCCCCAGGCAATTCAGGAGAGAAGAAGGACAAATGCTGCCTGAGCGAAAACCTTAGTGATCCCTCATGTGTCAGGAGTATTGGAACAGCTGAGATGCATATTCTTCTCAGAACAGAGCGTCTCTGTGGCTTTTAAACCCCCCAAAATTGGTCCACCCTGAGGATCCGGTCCTCCGACGCAAACAGAGTAATGTAGTGTACGCTGTTAAGTGCCAGGAGGATTGCCGTGATTTATACATCAGAGAAACCAAACAACCTCAGGCGAAGCAAATGGCACAACGCAGAAGAACTAACTCGTCAGACCAGGACTTGGCAGTCTATTTATAACTACAGGCCAGTGGACACTCTTTCAATCACGAGGATGTACACATCCTGGACAGGGAGGAATGCTGGTTTAAGCAGAGAGTCAAGGAGGCAATTTGTGTGAAAACGGAACAACCATGTCTGAACCAAGAGGAGGGCACATGAGGGTGCATCTAAATCATTCCCCAATCGTTCCCCTAAATCACTCTCTGTTAACAGTACCCATGGCCATTGGTCATGAAATTTTGGTTATTAAGGATCATGAAACTGACCTCATTACTAGTGAATGGTGCTGGTTTCAGTGATCAAGCAAATGCACTGTTTATGAGGTTGGAGAAAAGAGACTGAAGAAGTCACTTTGATCAGTGACACAACTTGTTCCACTGAAAGTGTTACATCAAGATGAACAGAATCAACTTTCTGGGACAGTAAAACAACATCCACCTGAATACCAGGTCCAGGTTTCCTTACTATTTACCTTCAACATAACTTGTTACCATTTCTCCTCTATAAAGACTTCACAGAGACATATGATTTAGATGTCATTCACCAGATCAGCCACCTTCTTCAGATGCTTTACGGTGCTGTTCTGATGCTCACATGTACATTATAAGGATTTTGAGCAGTTAACCAGGTTCAGGATCAGCACTGTGATCGGTTTGTGGCTAACCAACAGCATACTCCCCGGTCTGCGATGTATTGTGTGTTTTGGTAGCTTTCTGCTACAGCCAGGATTCAGACTGTCAGCAGCTTGTGCTACACTGCATCTTCTGTGAAAAATCAGCACACAGGCCAGCCTTCTCTTCCCAAAGGCATCCATTAGCCTTGGACACTCATGACCCTGATGACTGTTCACCAGTCTTTCCTTAGATCACTTTTTCTGGGTACTAAATATCATTTCGCACCCCATGAGACCTGCTGTTTTGGAGATGCTCCAGCCCAGTTGTCAAGCCATCACAATGTGACCCTTGTTGAAGTTGATCATATTGTTACGCTTGAGCATTTTTTCCTGCTTTCAACACATCAGTTTCAAGAACTGACTGCTCTCTTGCTGTGTTATATATCCCCACCACTTGACAGGTGCCACTGATGCAAGATAATCAATGTCATTTAATCACTTTGTCAGTGGTTTTAATGCTGTTGCTGACTGGTGAAAGGAATATGTATATAATGTGTTAACTGGTGAGCTTTAGCTTTGCTGGTAGGTGGACTGTTATCTCCCTCCTCATTCTAAACAAAGCTGGTGGGTGTGGCTTCATATTTAGCATGTGTGCCATTTGACATTCACTGAAATGTCCTGCCAGGAAGCAAAATGGTGTGTTTTTGCAAAATGACAGATTGTTCTTTTAATCCCAGCTGCCGAATGCGGGGGAGATTACTATTTTTTTTAACTTTTAGTCCTCATTACAGCAGTTACAAACATACAATCATCCAAACACCTTAACTTCAAGGTAAAATACAGTCACACATTCAGTTCCCATCATGCTGATTTCTGAGTGTTTAGCAGAGAAGCACAGATGAGTGTGAGAAGTTTCCTGAGAGCTTCAGAGTAATAAAATGTACCAGTACACAAACCGATTACAGAGGGACAGCTAGTTATGACGCCCACCTTACTCTTCATGCAACCCCCCCTCCTACTCCCCTGCTCACCATCACCATGGTTACAATGATGCAGGTTACCGTGGCAGCCAAGTCAACTCCACACTCCACACAAAAGCACACGTGCATGTGCTTTACCGCTCACTCAAAGGGGGATACGCATGTTGTGACGCTGAGGAGTTGAATATAGTTTCCTGGGTAATTTCTGGAGGATACGAGGATGTGGAGCTGTTGTCATTTCTCTGTCTCCTGTCTGACACTCTCGCATCTGTTCATGACAGGTGATGGATGGTCAGCAGCTGGCAGCCCCCAGTCCCCCCTCCAGATTTCCCCAATCTGTTCTTTTTTTTCTTTTTCTTCTCTACGCCAAAAATAGACATGCGGAGAAATGATTTGTGACATACCCAGCACAAATATATACATATGAATCGTCAGCATCTTATCTGTTGCTGCCAGTCCCTTGCATGCGGCTCTTATTATCTCTTCCACTGTGTGTGTGTGTGTGTGTGTGTGGGTGTTGGTTAAGTTCATTTGAGGCTATGCTGCCACCCAGTGTTCACATTACAAACTGTCTGCAGAATAAAAGTTATAATATTCTCCTCAACCTTCACCCCGTAAAAAAACAAATTCAAGGATGATTTGCACATTTAGACTGAGCAAGAGTCATTCGTTCAAAAGAGGTGTTGTTTAACAGTTATATTTATATTATATTATAAAGACCCAACAATATTAGAAAGAAACCCAAAAATCACACAACTCTCTATGAGCAAGCACTTGGCGAAAGTGGGAAAGAAAAACTCCCTTTTAAAAGGAAGAAACCTCTGGTCAGACCAGTCTCAGGGAGAAGCAGCCAGTCATTTTCATCAGTGATTTTATTATTCAGGGAACCATTTTGCCTTTATAATCTAAGGGCATTATCATTTGAAGACAAATAGATGAATAGAAAAATAAAGAAAGCCTATGAGTGATAAAACTAAATTAAGTTTACTACACTATCACATAAATTTATGTCTGTAGCACTTCCTGAAGTCTCATAATAAGCATCCTTCCTCTAGTAAGTGTTCACAGCTATACTGACTACATGTATATGTTTGCCTTCATCCGCTTTGGGATTGACTCAGTCTTCTTAGTAGTAATCTCATTTCTTCTAATCCAGCCCTCCTTGCTTTCTTCCCTCAACATGCTCTCACACACACTCAGATATACACATGCTGCCTCTCTCATATAGACCAGCAACCATTCATGTTGTTGGACTACTGCTGTCGCTGCTGTGGAGTCACGCTCATAAAACGCCATGGACCCATCTCCCTCAAGACTACACCCAGTGATACCTGGGTAAGGACATACTCTAGTACTGTATGTAGAAAATGGTTAGAATACAGTTAGACCTCAGTAGGAGACCGCATGTAGAGGGTCAAAATGTTTAGCCAACTTGGTAATAATTTTCTTACTGAAAATTACAATTACTGACAATCATTTGAATTATAGCACCTCATTAAACACATAATTAACATTTAGCTAACAGTGGTTTCGTATAATGTCATATTTTCTAATCCATAAGTGTATGTCGCCCTGCACATCTGGTTATAGGCTTGCATTCCTAGAAATCAAAGCAAATTTCTAGGACATGCTTTTAAAACATAATCTGTAATCAGGAGATGGCAATAACATGGCAAACAGACAGCTAGCCAAAGTGTTTAATTGTCTCTGAAGGTATTAGCATGAGCTCAGCTACTTTAATGGTTTTGGACAGACCCACACTGCGATCCAAACAGTTAAAGTGTACAGTGAAACGTAATCATAGACAGTATCTAAGGTCTAAACATCCCAATGAGCTTAGAATACAGCTGGGGTTTGTTTTTTGTTTTTTTGTTTTGAATTTGTGAAATGCAATCAAGAAATACTGAAAGATGAGAAAACAGTTAATGTACCTTAACACCATATATGAGGTGCAGTGTCTGTAAAGTATTCACATATTAAACTGTTAAGCATTTTTACATTTTTGTGCTGATGTATAAACTGCCAACATCATCTTTCAGTCCTGTGCAAAAGTCTTGACCCAGGTGTCATGGGGGGATGAAGCCACATCCAAATCATCATCAATATGTATGGAGGACGTATAAAAAGCGGGTGTCCACAGTCATCTGTAAAACACAATAGTCATGTCTGTCATGTTTTGGAGAGACATTTCAGCCAGTGGTGTTGGGGTTAAAACCATCAGGTTTTAACTGTCCTTTTAATGCCATTAGAAAAGTGTCTTATTGGCATCTGCTTTATTTTTCAGCATGATAATAATCTCAAACACACTGCCATTGCTGTTAAAGCATGTATGGATGGAAAAACACAGTGAAACACTATCAGTCATGGATTGGCCTCCCTAGAGCCCAGACCTCAACTTTATTGACGCATTTTGGCATCACCGTAACAGTCATATTGACTTACAGGCTCATTAGAATTGTACAATTGCTATTTTTGCCTTATATGCTATATTTCAATTTCTTTTTGCACGTTTCAATAAATTGCTGAACCAATATCCCACTTTCCTGGCAAAATGTAAAGAAATGACGGGTGGCTCGAGACTTTTGTACAGAACAGTATATGCCTGAGGTGCCTATTTACATGCTTTTTAGAGTTAGTTTAGTAATCTTAAGAAAAAAACAGAGCATCATTCATGCTGCTGCAATTTTCTTATTACAGCAAATATTTGTGCTATTGTCTTACATTTTATACATTAAAACATCAGTCTGTCAGTCACAGAAACAAAATGTTTCCAATGTCTTGTCCAAGGGAGACCTGAGAAAATGAAAACACATCACAGCAGAACACGGTCAGAACAGAGAAACAGTCGAACAACAATAAACAAAGATTAAATAAAGACAATAAATAATGACTGAATTGAGAAAATGTTGGAGGAGTTATATTGAAGCTGTCAGAGCTTGTTTGCAGTTCATTCTATTTGAGCAGTGTGCAGTACCTGAAAGCAGTTCTACTAACATTAGTGTACACATGGAGAATATCTAAGGCTTATTCAACTGTGTGGTGTAATTACTAGATTTAAATGAGAAAAGAGATCTGAGGTAATGAACAACATAAGACTGCCGTTCCATTTTGGATGTAGATCCATTCAACAGAGAACAGCAGTGAGTGCATATTTACAAACAGGGCAGAACGAAATATAGAGAAAGATAAAATTGAAAGCAAGGGCAGTATGACATTGATGAAGAAAATAGGAATTTTCTTTGAATCTGCCAGATTACTAAATGTGGATGAACTCAGCGGTAGGTACAGCTGTATGCTGGTATTATGAAATGCACCACTGCTCACTCGATTTTGGTTGATTTATTGCTATTGAATCAAAAACCCTACTCAAATCAAAGGATCCTTGGCATTATCGCTACAGTTTGAGTTCCTAACATTTTTAGGTAGGATGTTCCAGAGTTTGGGGGCATAAACTGCAAACAGCTGCACTTTTCTTTGTGGGAAGTATTGGATATCCAACATTTATCATTAGTGATGAAGAAATGAGTCCAAAAAAACATGAGCAGCCTGAATCGTCATTATGTATCCTGCTATCTTCGAAACCAGAAGTGCCTGTTTATTTTACCCGAAAGTGTAGTGAAAGTGGTTATTCATCTTATCTGCAGACGTTTGACTTGTCACAGCATCACAGCAGTAACTAATAAGATTAACGATGACCCCATTCCATTAAAGTATGCCGGCAAGCCAGCGAGCCGTCGTGCTGGCACCGGCAGACCTGACTGGAATGGAACCAGTTTTTAATGTAATTAGTTTTACCTGTGTCTGACAAGCCAAACTGTCAGCCCTGTGGGGTGTTATTGGCCCTCCTAGGGTGTTATATAACTGATTTTCTGAAAAGGTTGCAGTCAGTCATCTATAAAAGGATGCTTTAGGGAGCACTCATTGACTGTCTGCTGTCAGGAGTTTTCTGGGTCACGTAGGAAGAAGATGGAGGAGAGGAGCAGTGATTTTCTGTCAGCTTTAGGAGCCAAGCAATATATCAAATAACCCATGTCTTTTCTGGTAAACATCTCCAGATGAGTTTTCTCAGAAAAATGTGAAAATAAAGCCATAACGCTTGATATTTCTGTCCTGCCCTCTCTGTCACAAACAGTTAGAAATGAGGCAAAAACGCTGCCAGTAAGGTGTAGCATTATAAATAGTACTATTTAATCACAGAATCTCAATTACTGTTTGTTCTTTATGCTTCTTCAGAAAGACATTTTTTCACAGGAAACTTGGAGCACAGCAGGTTTTATAGCTTCTTCATTAGCTTTAACAGTTTAGTGTTTGTTCTCCCCTCCTCAGGTCGTTCTGCAGAATCTGTTGATGTGCATGGTGTGCTTCTACTCTCTCTACTACATCGCGGTCAGTCTCTGCATTGGACTGCTCAGGTAAACTCAGACTCACACGATAATGAGACCCACTGGGATAAGAGAGTCAGATAAGCAGGTTACAACAGACTTGTTATTGTTCATGCTCACATCATTATCTTTTCTTACTTCATGATTTCAGGGTTCATGAAATCAACAGCTTGTTGGCTCCGTTTGACTACACCGCACAACCATCATGGCAGAATCCCAAATACCTGGGTGAGTTACAGTCGTGAAGTGAAACGAGAGAGCACATCATTTTCATGACCTCTGTTACTTACATTCTGCTGTATTTCAGAGGCAAGTATTTTACAAAATGCTGAATTTATTCAGCTCTGAGGTCATCAGTTACTTTTCAGATTAAATCCAAAACATATGAGACATATGCTATTCTCCTCCACAGCAAGTACCTTTAGTTCAATAGTTGTATATTCGTGGTAATAGATTACTTCTATTTCCATTTAACTATAAGGGTAAAATATGATTTATTTTTTAATTTTTTTAATTTTTTTTTTATAGAAAGAGATGTAAATGTCTATTATAGGTACTCTTTAAGTGTTTTTAGTGCATCAAAGCCTGATTGGAAATCAGAAAAACTTTAATAACCCCTGCGGGGGAACTGCTTCGTAACAGTTGCTCAAGACTGTAGAAATTGTAAAATTATACTACTTCATCAGAAAGAGGAGGAACTGTGTAACTTGACAGCCACAAGAAGGAAGAAAGGACCTCCTGTGACGTTCAGCGCTGCAGTGAGTCATGTTTAGTATATAATTCTCCTCTGACTAACCAGAACACTGTGCTGAGGGGGGAGTTCTGATAGCAGCTTCTCTTGCATGACTACATGTAGCTCCAGCCAACAGTCCGAGCTAGCCCGTTCTATATTTGTTTGGTTTTGCCCCAACAGGGAAACCCCTAAAGCATCTTCAACCACATCCTATTCATCTAAAGACAGTAGCTACAGTAATTTGTTTTTACGCAAAATTACCTTGGAATTACACACTATTTAAAAGGACTTATGCTGTAATTAAAATTACCCACAGCTCCTTTCCAGTTTTTCAGAAGTAAAAAATGATTTATTATTCATTCAAATTACTTGTACAGTACTTAAATTTACTTATAGTTTAATTATTTTTTGTTTCCTGTAAAAACCTGACTTGTTACCAACTTATTCGGGAGTATTTGTGGGTAAATATAATTACATTTTAATTTAAAATAAATAAATAAGTTTTAATTTAAAATAAAACACATTGACCATATTTTGATTATGTGATCTAAAAGAAAACTTTGCATATTCCATCTGTTCTCACAATTGTCTGACTTCAAAGACCCACTGTGGCGACCACTTGTGAATAAGCGGGCACCTGAAAGTGGCTCTGATTTAATTACTGCATATAATGCACACATAGCCGAGAACTTGGGACAAGGAAACTGTCGAATTTGGTACTGGAACCATTAGGTAGCTTGTGCAGCATGGAGGTTAACTGAGACGAGGGAGACGTGGATTCTTGTGTTTAAATATATATAAAGCGCTTGAGCGTATCCCAGCTGTCATAGGGCGAGAGACAGAGCACACCCTGGATAGACTGCCAGTCTATCACACAGCTAACACAGAGAGACAGATAACTATTGTCACTCACATTCACGCCTATGGGCAATTTCTTTCTTTCTTTCTTTCTTTCTTTCTTTCTTTCTTTCTTTCTTGCTTTCTTTTTGAGTTATTAAAATTTCAAAAAACAAACAAACACAGGAAATGGAAAATGTAAATAAAAAATTTCCAACAAAATGATCTATGAACCCGAACAAAAGATAAGGAGGAAGAAGCAGTGGCTCATCTAGTCCTGCCCCTAAGTTTGCATATAATTTCTTAATCAAAATGGTAACAATATACATATCTACATACAAATGCATACATAAATAAACACATACTTACATATACATACATATCCATATACACATGCAAGCATGCATGAACATCTATGTTCATGCATACCTGCACATACACATACATCTGTGTACCTACTGACAAATACACTGTCATATTACCAACATAATTATATTCTCATTGTATACAATAGCCAAGCTATATACTCATAATGTGATTCAGCAGACAAAATATAATTATAATTACATATCATTTTATCGAATCGCTTTCATTATTAAACCCTTTAAATATGTATTGCTTGGATTTATTCTTAAATTGTGTAATATTTTTACTTTAATTTCTTCATTTAAGCCATTCCACAAAGTCACTTCACAAACTGATATGCGCATGCTTTTAAGAGTGCTGCTGCTTTAAATTGCAATTTCCTCTCAGTATACCTTCCGTCTCTATTCTTAAATAAATTTTGAATATTACTTGGAAGCATATTATTTCCTGCTTTGAACATCACCTGTGGTTTTAAATTGTACCAAATCCATGAAATTCATAACTTGTGTTCATGATATCAAACATTATATATTATCCTTATTGCTCTTTTTTGCATTGTGTATATTTTTTGTAGAGAACTCTTGTAAGTGTTGCACCATATTTCAACACAATAATCTACTGCCAATAATCATGGCAGTAACAGTATACAGTAAAGAGTATGCAATAATTTATCAGTTTCTTTTCTAACATCCTCCAAGAGCAGCTTTAAGTCTTGCCCAGAACAATGAAGGGTTGTATCATCTGCAAAAACAACAAACCTCAGTAAGTTTATCACTCTACAGATGCCATTGAGATACATAGTAACTAATTTGGGACCCAGTACTGAACCTTGTGGGACACCACAGGTAATATTCAAGCACACAGATTTGACTGACCAATTTGTACAAATTGCTGTCTGTTATCAAGATAACTTTTTAACCAGTTTTTTTCAACCCCTCTCACATCATATCTTTCCATTTTATGTAACAATATTTCATTGTCAATTGTATCAAAAGCCTCTTTCAGGTCAATAAATATCCCCACTGCATATTTTTTATTATCTATATATTCAGTTATATATTACACTAACTCCATCATTACCATAGATGTTGATCTAGTTGTTCTGAATGATAAATTACATCTATATGTTATTGGACACATAATTCCATCAATTACCTTCTTCAGTATAGTCATATCAATGTATGGAAGAGGATTAGGGCCACCGGAAAAAAAAGTGGGCACGTCTTTTTTTTCTTCTTCTCCAGAATTCTGAGATTAAAGTCAGAATTCTCAGAATTCTGAGATTAAAGTCAGAATTCTGACTTTTTTCTCAGAATTCTGGAAAAGAAGAAAAAAAAAGACGTGCCGACTTTTTTTTTTTTTTCCAGTGGCCCTAATCCTCTTCCGTATCAATGTCATCACTATCTGTTGAAAATTTATTTTTACATTTCTATATTTTTACATTTCTATAATCTCTCTTTCTTGTATAATCTCTGCAACTTCCAGAAGTATTGAATTTGGATTTTGTAGTCCACAGTTCTCACCTACATTGTTCTCCCCAGGCAGTGTATTTTTTATTTCCTTCGCCAGATTTGGACCCACACTGACAAAGAAATCATTAAATCTGTTAACTCATTCCTATTTGTAATAACCGTATCTGTGAAATAGTCTGGCTTTGGTTTTTTAATTTCTAATAATGCTATTTAATATATTCCATGTACCTTTAGTGTTGTTGTACACACAACTTTATTTATTTTTCCATGCATATTTCAATACTAAGGCACTTCAACATATTATCTATAGACCCTGTCATGTTGTCAACGACCTTTGGACTGTTGGACAAAGCCAGAGTACCCAGAGAGAACCCATGCAGACATGGGGAGAACATGTAAACTCCACACAGAAAGACTCCGGGCAGATGGTGGATTGAAGCTCGAGATAGTAAAGCAGGAAAATTCTGAAATCAGAATAATGCAACCCTTTTTTCTCTCATGTCCTTTTTGCATCTTTAAGTTGTTAAAGACAAACCTTTATGAAACCCATGAACACAGTGAAAGAACTCCTCTTGTTTCTCTTATTATTCTCCAAATGAGCAAGGTTATTTTTCCTAAATGGGCTTACTTAGGAGAGAAAGGTCAGCTTCAAATAAGATGATTTATTTCTCATTAATCCAAGAAAAGACTGCTGTGAACTTTCAGTCTCAAGCTTGCAGCTCAGAGAGGAAAGTAAACAGGTCACGGTGTACTGTGTTGTTCCAGTACTGCTCAAAAATGTGAATTACCCATAATATCTGGCAAAGTAATCTATGATCCAGGACACCACTGCAGCAACCTACATAGGAGTCATCTTTTTTAAAGGTGTTGGAGAAATCAGAGAACATGAATCTGATAGTGTACCCTGGTGTGTGCGTGTGTGTGTGTATGCAAGCAGGTAGCCTTCATGATGTGTGAACTAAGAGGCTACCAGACTGCAATCGCTGAGTTGCTGGCATTGGGATGGGCCCTCGTGATATTGGAACAGGGACCTTCTCCAGACATGTCTCCGGAGGTGGTGGCAATTTTGCTAGTTAATGCAAGGCGGTGTGCCCAATCTTCCAAATAAACATTTAAGCCTGTTGGCCCTGTTGATATCCTCATCTAGCATTTGACTGCTGGGCCTGCAGCCAGCGATCATCCTCATGTCTCTCCGGACTTCCCTTGTGTCACTGCGCTGCAGCCCTGGCTCCAGCTTCATCCTGTCAGGCCTCTGATTTTCATTGGTTGTTCTTTCTGGAACTTCCTGACCTGAACAAAAGATTGAATGGCTCCTGCTCAGTATCAGGAGTGCTTCAGGAGTCTGAAAATGCCATTTTATAGTGGCTCAGCATTATCACAGTAGCATGTGACTGGACATAGCAGTTTATTGTTAAAGCAAAAGCAGCTCTGTAAGGTGATGTGTCGCTTTCTTGCTTTCTTCCTTTCTTCCTGCAGTCGGAGTAATTTCCACAGAAGTGACCTATATTTTGGGAGGACTGGTGTTTGCCTGGATTGTGGAGGAGTGGGTTTGGGACTACGCCATAACTGTCACACTTCTCCACATTGCAATGACTGTAGCA
>VUQG01001887.1:0-17937 GCA_015106755.1 Etia nguti | reverse complement strand
GGGGGGGGTGATGACACAGGAAAAACGTGAAGCAAAATCATGTTTATTTGTGCTTTCATTTCTCAAGTTTCAAAGTTTCACACAACATATTAACTCAGTTAAAGATGCATTTTGATACACTAATCACATTTATGTTAGGCTTACCTGGAGCTGCATGAGTATGAGAGTGCTCAGTGTTGCCTCGCATCTGCTCAAGCAAAGAAGCCCTTTGACAGTGACATCAACAACCTTCTGAGGAAAGTGGCAATGTAAGATGATTTTAATGGCTTTAGAATAAATACTGCTTCAGTTGTTTCTCCTGGCCTGTGCACAGCAGTGTGCTGAAACTGTAACAGCTACCTGACAAATACCAATACCTAGAGCCCTCTGTCTGTACACACAACTGACTATTACATTAATTTTATATTAATGTCTCCACTCACCCGGCACTTTATTAGGTGTACTGTTCAACTGCTTCAACAGCTCGTTAAGGTTTATCAAATGTCTAATCAGCCAATCACATGGCAGAAGCTGGATTTAGCTGTGTGTACATGGTCAAGACTACCCGCTAAAGTTTATACTGAGCATCACAATGTGGAAGAAAGGTGATTTGGGTGACTTTGAACGTGGCATGATTGTTGATGCCAGACAGGCTGATCTGAGTATTTTGGGAACTGCTGAGTTACTGGAATTTTCCCACACGGCCATCTCTGGGGTTTACAAAGAAATGATCCAAAAAGGGAAAATGAACAGTAAGCGGTGGTTTTCTGCCTCATTGGCCAGACTGCTTCAAGCTGCTAAAAAGGCAACAGTAACTCATATAACCAGTTGTTACTCAGCCAAGGTGTGCAGAAGAGCATATCTGAATCCACAACTTCCCGCAGGATATCATACCATGTCACAAAGCTCACGCAAGGCAAAAGCAGGTACAGCCCAGTACAAGCAAGGTGTTCCTCATAAAGTGGATTGTAAGTGTCTTTTGTAACATTTGTGTAGCCACTCGGAAGATATTCACATGTCATTTTCTTGTTCCAGGTGCTATAAAGACAGCCTGGACAAAGAGAAAGACTTGTACTCAAAGATGTTTAGAGAGCTGAAGGGCTCAGTGAAAATGTGAGGACCAGCAGGAGGAGGTGGTGAGAAATCCTGTTCATTCATTCTGCCTGGTTTTCATATATTCTAATCTCATCTCTCTGGGGGGGTTAACATTTTAAAATGACTTCTGTGCGATGTGCCAGTATCTGTTCTTTTCCCTTAAACCTGTCGTCACAAATAAATGATCTTATTTCCAATAATAAATACACTCTGTATAATAACTTTTTAATGAAGCCATGAAAAAAAAATTACTAGACTGTGTTTCAAATTAAAATCTTGTTGGTTAGATTCCTTCTACTGATCGGGATCTCATTATTTAACCAAACATTAACTGTATGATCTGAGACACAAACTACAGCTCTCATGAGTCTTTGCCATTTGCACGGTTAAATCGTCTTTGACTTCATCCCTGACCTCAGTTATTGCGCTGTTTGTGTTGCAGGTTTCAAGATTCACCATGTTTTCTTTTCATAATTTGTTTTCTACTTATGAAGGGAGTTGTGTTGTAATCATTGTTTCAATTCTTTCAAAATGATCTCAAATTAATTGTTCTTTTTAAATATTTTGCTTAATAATGTTTCTCATTAGTACCCTTTCTCTCCTTTGGAATCCTGCTGTACATATTCCTTACATTTTTGCTGGAGTGTTGAGCATTTGCTTGGGATCTTGAGATGATTATAATAAAAAATGCAATGTTCACTTCCAGAAGAGCTATTCTTTGTTGACTAATTGCAAACTAAGGTTTTCTCCTCTTGAATTTCATCTTCAGTTTATTAGCTCAAGAAGCTATTCAATTGTAGGCAGATATTATGGATGTAATTCTAATATTAAACCTGCTGTTTGGTTTGGTTTTTTCATCCTGGCAGTCCAGACAGGAATCATTACCTCTTATTGAAGCAGATGGGGTAGGGGGCTTACAGGGGTGGGGAGTTGAGCTACAGTAAGGGTTTGTGCTTAATTGTGAGCTTCACTTGACCTAATTACCTGAGAAAGGATCTCCAGTGACAGCAGGGGGTGCCCTTTCTGATACTGCTGCAGGACTGTAGCAGATATCAGGGGCATAACTGAGCAATGTTTGTACCAAACCAAACTGCCACAAGCAGCCAAACTTATGCACACTTAAGATATGATGATATTGGACTATTTGAAATATTAGGAGTGTAAAAAAAAATTACAAAATTCCCAATTTTATCTCAATTTTCAAAACTTCTGTGAAAGATTTACTGTTATAGATGCCCTTTGTACTGCCTTTGGCCATCCTCTACATACAGTACTCTAGGCCCAAATGAAAGTGATCTCAAAGTGGAGGTAGCGTGAGGGATACAGGGACAAAATAAGGCAGGAAGTAAGTGAATGAAAAATAAAACTGAAGTCACGGAGAGACTGAGTCGAGCGGCGGCATGAGATCAGAGGTGGGGAGGTGCATAAAAATCTAATTTACTTCTCTGGCTAATCCACTTTTCACTGTGTGAGTGGCTCAGTTTTACTATCAACTCCCACCACATTGTGATTAGGTTGTGCTTTGTGAAACAAAGCTTTACTGAATTCAATCAGGCGACAAAACAATGGTCTCCAGATTCACATACCACCTCCAGCTCAGGTAAGGAATTAGTAATGCTTTTGTGTTTGTACACCGGCGTGTGCATTTGAGCGTGTAACCCTTCTCATTTTTAAACATCGGTCACATGCTATGTGATGTGTGTTGCCTGTGAGTGCTCAAACTCTTAGGATCACAGATGTGTAGTTTACCTGCTGTGAGTGTGCTGTGATCAGCTCTGACTGGCTCTGGGCCTTCGAAATATGATACAATTGCAATTACAATTAATTACATGTAGTATACACTGCATATATGACAGCATACAGAAAAAACTCATCAGTTTACCTTTTATATGTAGTCGTGCATATTGAACAGTAATTTGACAAGTAGCTTTTTCAGTTATTGATGTCTTAAAAGCTATCGTTTAGAGTTTGTGGTTACTAGAAATGTTATGTTATCCAAAAATGATCCAAGCAATTTTCCTGAATGAATATAATGCAGGCTCAGGTCAGTGTGTGAACACCCTCAAGTATTTGCAGAGCTGCACATTAGAAACGCTACTTCATTTCAAAGCCAAAGCAGCTGCCCACGAACATGAATTTGAGCCCTAGGCTATATTTGAAAACAACAGCTGCAAAACTGTAAGAATACAATCAAGAACTCTTAAGCTGTGTGGATGAAACTAGCAGGAAGTCTTATTTTGCTTATTATCAATCCAGAGTGGAAAAACACTCGGTATTGACTTCCACCTATTCAAAGTTGTAAATAGTAGAGCAAATAACAGCCGCAAGGCCATGGGGAAAAGACGGTAACGTTATTGACGCTGTACTAAAATTAAATTTTGCAACTGCACCATGCATTTAAATCACACTAGCTGTACGGGTTGTATATTGCTGAAATTTATTTAATTTTTTAAATGTTTTTAAGGTCACTTATAACCATATTCATTACATCTCACTCTGATTTTTAAACGTTATTGTTTTAATGTGAAACTAAATGTTAAATCTAGTTATTTTATAACATTTAAAGTGAATTATGAGCAGTATAAATTGAAAAAGTAGTTAAATGTTTGATTTTATCATCATTCAGTTCAGTTCAGTTTTATTCATATACAGCCAAACCACAACAGCAGTCACCTCAAGGGGCTTTATATTGTAAGGTGAAGTAATACAGCTGCAATAACCCCCAGCAATCAGATGACCCCCTATGTGCAAGTGCTTGGAAACAGTGAGAAGGAAAAACTCCCTTTTAACAGGAAGAAACCTTCGGCAGAACCAGGCTCAGGTAGGGTCAGCTATTTGGCGCCAGGGGTTGAGGGTGAGGGAAGGAAGACGGGACTAAAGACACAATGTGGAGCCAGATTAAATATCCATCACATTTAGATTGAACCATGTTATCATTAAATGAAATGCATGTAAATTTGCCATCTTTAGAAATACTGTAGAGAGCAAAATGTAGGAAATATTATGCTTTTAATTGTCCTTCTTTACAACTTTTTAAAAATGGTGCCACAAGCTGTTAATACACATACATATGTGTGTGTATGTATATATAATAGATAATAATTCAAATCTAAGGAGAAGGAATGTGTTTACTGGGAAGATGAATGGAGGCGCCTCGAAAAACACCCACGAGCTTATTGGTACAGGAAGCTGTCAGTACCCTGTTGGAGCAGCTGGGTGCGCTGTCACATCTGAAACTTTGCCCTGCGGGGTTTGGGCCAATCCTGGAGCTGGTCTGTGAGTGTAATCCAGCCCCTGTCCTGCGCTGCCTCAGAAAACACACCAAGTTGTAGAGAAAGACGGTAACACGGAGCCAAGAGGACGAGAAGAAGGAGGAGAAGCAGCAGGAGGAGGAGAGTAAGATGTGAGAATGAGTCGGCAACATATCCGCACACAGATGGAAGGAATACACAGATAAAGTGATTATCTATCGATTAGCGATCGGATGTCATAGCCGTGTGTAAAATAGAAGAAAGAAGAAAAGCTGGAGAAACATGAGCCGGCAGCAGCAGGAGTCACAGGGAGTGGTTTTAACGGGTTACCACAGCAACGCGGAACTGTTGCAGCAAACTGGACCGTGTGAGTCCAGCTGTCCGCCGGTCCCGGACGCCGAGCACACCGTGTACAGGTGGGACTGTGTGCAGCTGTAATGCCATCCTTATAGACCATTAAAATAAGTGTGTGTGTGAGAGAGAAAGAGAGCGAAGGTCACGGTGATAATGCTATTTTTCCTCATTTTCTTTTTTTGAACTCCAGCTGTGGACGGAGTGTTAACTGCGTTAACTTGAACCCAGCAGTAGCCTGGTGTACTGCACTGCAGGCAGTCCACATTTTTTATTGTTCCCACTGGCCTAACTCCGCCCTTGCCCTTTGCTTATGCTTTTTCCTAATCAGCAGATAACAAGTTTCACCTTGGTTTTGTTCCGCTGGCCAAGATTTCACACCTAGTCCACAGCTCTTCCTCAGCACTGTAGCTTTACGAAAAGTCTTCCCCTGCGAAGAGCTAGTTTTATAAGCAGTGACCAGACTCAAATGCAGAAGTATTAAATTAGCTCATAGTTTAGAGATCCCATTTCCCCTAGTCAGTGTGCTTAGTGACACACTTCTGGGCTGTGGTAAATCCTGTTCACTAGTTTCCATCAGCTTATACCGAAAAAATCATGTTATATTACACAGATTGTTCTATTATGAAAATAACAGCTGTGAGGATGTCGTAAAACAAATAATCTATGTGGGACAGTCAGCTTTCTGTGATTCAAAACAGAAACAAAATCCCTGACATTTAAAATATAGAAGCTGAGTGTAGAGGTATTCTAAACTTGGCCAGAGTTGCTGCACTTTAAAGCTTTTGGTTTTTACTTTAAAACCTCCAGGATAATTCAGAAGTGTCTGAAGACATAATTTAACTTTAACAGAGTATACAAAAACTACTTTTAACTGCTTTCTTATTCACAGGGGAGCAGCCACACATTTGACTTCGCAGGTTTTCTTTTTTTTATATGCCGGATGCCCTTCCTGAGGCAACCCCAAAAGAAACGTGTGTGTCCTCTCAGGATCAAACCAATGACCTTTCTCTTGTTAGGCAAAAAAACACTATGGAGCCATGCAACAGCAGAGTATATAACAGTGGGAATATCAGGCCAGAATGATAATTGTCTGTGATGTCATGTGGTTAGTACAATATATGACTGATAAATTACATGTTGGGCTGCCACAAACCTCCAGGGCAGAGTCACTGTTTCCCACACAGATTTTTCAAATCTAGAACTCGATGTGATCAATCTCCACCTGAAAAACTAAATCTGATTTGGTGTTTTGATGTTCTCTTCATGCAGCAGAATGTAGTCACACCTTGTCTGAATATCATAGCTTAAGTTTCTGGCTTATTGTTTTATTTAATGGTTTGACAACCTTCTTGTCTGCTTGTACAATAAGGAAGAGACTCAGTAATTCAAGAGGTGCTGTCGCTGGGGCAGCGATGAATGAGAACTAAGGTGTTACGGGAACAACTGTATAGCTACTCTTTTATTTATAACGGATCTTGCTGATTCATACAGGCCGAGCTGGATGTGAAGTCTGCTCATTTACATCAGCAAACACCTGCCGTCACCAGCCGTGGGCTGGTAAAAGTAAACAGCCCCAGCTGGGATTCAAACACGCACACCTGTGTGTAGGTGTGTATCTGTGTGCGTGTTCCAGAAGGCTTGTCCAGGTAGCTAGAAGAAAAAAGAAAAACAGCATCACATTACAGGCTGCCTTTGTCTCACCTCCCAAGCAGAGTATGTGTATCCTGTCTAGGTTGACGTGTGGAGGCTTAGTTTTGTAGTCATTGTTTCCCCTCATCAGGAAATGCCAGAGAGACATAATGTGTCACGTCTTGCATTTGATGTCTTTATTTGTTACATTCAGGCCCTCTGAGTAAGGAAACTTTACCCTATTATATCACATTTCCCATTGCCATATATAAACTGTAGACTGTATATAAAAGAGGATTGTAACCAAAGTGATGTCATTATTATTTTTGAACTACTATTGAAGCAATGACCTTAGCGTTGTGGCTAATGCATCATTCTTTTTTTTATTCTTTTTTTTTTAGAACCAGAATAAACCATACATGAATGAGAGACTGGGTGTTAATTTATCAGCTAATACTAGCTAGCATGATTAGCTAGGTACATCTATAGACTGTACATTTGCAATTAGTGCCCAGACAATGAGCACAGTCTTCTTGGACAGGACAGACCCTTTGATCAACAGCACCATTTCTAGATTCAGTGACTTAAAAAGCTTCAATCCCTTTTACAGTTCCCAGAATCTCAGGAATTATGGGGGTCTGTGGGGACTGACTTGCTCTTGGAGCATGGAAGCATTTTGAGAAACTGGAATTTTTGGCACTTCACTTTCTAGCTTCGTTTGACTTGGTATAAACCACTACTTCCCAAAGTGTCTCTGTAAGCTGGTTTGCTTTAAAACAAAGAAAAGAAAAGTAATTTAGCGTGACAAAACAGACAGTTTAGCTCTACAACAGGAAGTGAAGTAAATGAAAGGTTACAAGGCATCAGGCCAAAATGAATTACAAAACACAGAGGGTGCAAACACACAGCTGTGTTCTGTATAACACATATCAGTCAGATCAAATCTGGCGCCTGTAAGGATAAACAACATTACCAATAGAAGAGCTGAGGATTAAAGAGATGCAGCTAAAACGGAATACTAGAGAAAAGCACATGGCAAAGGAGTTAGTAATCAGGAATACTATAACAGACATGGATAGGTCCTATATTGTCGATTCATTAGAACTATAAGAAGATGATTTGTTCAACCAGTGGGTCATTGCTGACACCAGCAACTGTGTAACACGGGAAACAGAGCTAGGCTCTGTCTTCAGAAAGAGCAGCTGGCATCTGTTGGTCTAAATGGGAATACCACACCCACGCGCACACACAGACACACAAGCACTTGTCATCCTCTTCCCTTTTCCTCAGCTGCCCATTGTTCACGTTGTGTTTTGAAGCCTTAAAAATAAGTCTGATTGTCTACCCCTTCCAATGTCAGTTCTGAAACAAGGACTCCTTTAAAATCTTATTTTCGTATATTATGGAAAATATTTTTTTGAAGTTGTTGATAAAGGGATATCCCTCTGATATCTGCACATTCAAAGCAAAAGCCACATATATAGGCGTTTTTTGATCCTATTAAACAAGTAAAATCTAAAATAAAATTCAAATAGCATTTAATTTTACAGGTTCTGGAAGCCAGTGGTTTTAATTTTGGGTTAAATCAGCTGGCGCCTGCCTGTAGCTTCTCTTTACAACATGTACAGACACGAGCGTGTTGTCTTTTTGATCTCCCTATCAGCAAGAAAGTGAATAAACATTTCCCAATATGTCAAAAGTCTATCCCAATAGCTGCAGAAATGCAGCTGTTGAAAACAAGCCCTGTATCTGACACTAAACATGGGTAAAAAATAAAGTGCAAGAGAAAAATGGCTGCTTCTAAGTCAAAGTACAGCATATACAAGTACATACTACAGTATTGTTCAGTCAGTGATTTTTGTCCACTTCTAAGTGGTTGCCCAGTGATTAAATATATATCATAATATTCAAGTTTTCTAGATATAAATTATATTTTATCATCAAATTAATATAATACAATGCTTTTTAAGGTGTTAGAGGCGCTTACATGGAAAAAAAAATGGGTCATTTTAGCCGATTGGTATGTGGTTGCTATGCAATGTGGTAATGTCATAATATATGTGATAGATAAGAACTTTCAAGGACCTAAGATGTACCCGTGTGGCAAGTTTGGTCACTGAACTCGTGATCGTATAGGAAGGAGTTGGCGGGCAAACATGTAGAGATTTGGTGTTTTATAGTAAGAGTAGAAGATTGCTTTACAAATGCTTTAAAATATTAGCTTCATTTTAATGCTGCAGGTGGCCGAGGCTGTAACTTACTCCATATTTAATATGATCGTATGTCTTTAACATAATAATAGCTGTTTCTTCTGGAATAAATCAGATAGAATTGTAATTGCGAATATAACATCCGCTTTGATTCATTTAAAGCTACATTTACTCCACCAAATCATGTTTTGTGGCACTGGAGTGATACTTCATAAAGACACGCTGGTCATGTGGGAAGTTCGCTTCCTCAGATCTTGACTCATGTTCCCCTCATGTGTGCTGAACTGGCTCTTTGTGTGTGCCACTGTTTCCTTTCATTCCTGTTTGCAGCTCGCAGCATGGGATTGATTTTTATAGGCTGTCTTCAGTCCACGCGCACACATGGCCTCGCGCACTCTGTCTTTGTTGGCAGCTCTAAGCAGCTGATAAAAGGTGTGTGGAAAAAGGTACAGAGAACAATTATACACACCACTGCAGCACTCTATATACTTCAAAGATAATATGTATATGTACTGTACGTGTGCCAAAGTGAGAATGTGTTTGTTTTGCTCACAAGGGCAGCCTGCTGAGCCTCTCGGACCGTGTGTGTGTGTGTGTGTGTGTGTGTGTGTGTATAAGAAAGCAAAGTGATTTTGTATGCAAAGCCTTAAACAAATTTGTTTGCATTAATTTGGTGTGTGCTTTGCGACCTTGACTTTAACACGGTAGGAAGACACAAACAGGAGGCAGATCTGAACTTTGGGTTTAACCTGATTGTTACATAGTGATCAACAAGCTTAGGTTAATTTTTAACAAGGTCGTAAACACATTTCCATGAATGACATGATTGTATTGAAATGGAAAACATGGCAGGAGTGTCTTACCCAATTAGATCGCTGAAGATCTGAAGCACATTTTTGTCATATTCTGAGTTTGCGTGTCAGATAAAATTGTTAAAATGCAGGCAATATGCCTAAATGATAACCAGCTTGGCAAGATCCAGTGTCACTTTGACCTTGCTAATGTTCAGCAGACATGACGTTTGCCACATTTCCACAGGAACCGAGAAATCTACCACAGCAAAGCAAACTTCTCAATTATCAAAAGTGTTTAAAAAACAAACACAAAAGTGTTTAAAACAAAACTGGTAGCTCCAGAGGAACCAGTTTATTCTGAAACCCTATGAAACTGGGAAGTCACAGAGTTTAATAAATGCAAAGTACAACTGGGTTTTATGGAAAAGTGACTGGGGTTCATAAAACCCCTATAAACAGGTTAGGAATGTGTAGAGTCTGTAGGTAATGATACTTTTGGTACAGGTAACTCTCTGGTTTCTGTTTGTCATCCGCTTTTAGTCACAATGCTACCAAACAATCACGTTTAAGACGATGACCACTGGACAGAAATTAAAATGTTGGCCTGGATATCCACTGACTACACTGGAAGTCAGTTTCCCACAGGTCTCCAGAATTTTAAATCTTACTCATTCAGTATTTGTTTCTACTTTTTAGTCTTTACAAAAGCAGTCAGCAAACCGACTTGTGAATATTATTATCACTTCTAAAATGAGCTAATCGCTAGACACTGGTGACGCAAAATCATACATTTGGCTTAAACATGTTTTCCAATGTAAATCTAATGTACTGTAAAGGAAAAACAAATGCTGCTTTACACCTTTTACGAATTTGAACACTGATAAATTAATGTGCATGTTTTGGTGTGTGTGTTTGTTTGCTCGTCTCTGATTTATGAGTTAGTCAAACTGTTCATGCTGAAGCTCTGAATAAACATATGTAAACGATTAACTCATGTGGTGAGCTCATAGCTCTGCCTGCTTTCAGGGTAAACGCATCTTCTGAGGTACATCAGAAAACATTGATGTCTTTCCTCACAAATGAAAGCATCACACTTCCTGGACTTTTAAAGGCAACATGGACATGAACTGGGAGATGATTATTATTATTATTTGTTTATTTTTTTTAAAATTAAAACCACAGATGAAGTATAAAGAGAAATCGGTGGTATCGCACAGAACTTCCAGCTAAGTACTCGTGTTTTTATGGCTCTGTTGTACTCGGTGTTGCAGGAAGTCTGCTGTGGTATGTGGCCTTAGCTCAGCATGAACCCTCAGGGTAATACTTGGGTGATAATTCCAAATTAATTAATAAAGAGCATCAGCTCAGTGCTGCTCTGTCTGAAATCCCATTTAGTCCCTGGGAGTAACTGATTTTCACTTCCTCCATTTCACTGGAGATTTGTAGAAAATGGCAAGTTTCAGTTAAAAGTCATCGGTGCTTATTTTCTCTTTTGCTTTTGAACACCTGTGTATATGAGTGTGTGAATATGTGCCGAGTTCATGTACATGTCTTGGTACATTTGCACGTGTTTGCATTTTTTTGTGTGTTCTGCTTTTCTTCATTACATGAAAGTAAATCATTTGTTTGCACAAAGGGCAACTTTACACGATTTTCTTCTCCCTGCTTCTTTTTGTTGGCTTTAGTGTATGTCAAAGTGAAGTTATTGTGATTTTATATCATTCTAATATAAAATAAACTTAAATGTTAGTTCTATCGGACCTTTTTTTGTTTGGGTATTTTTGCTGTGTTATACTGTATTGAAATTTTTTTTTGACCTAATTGCTCCCATTTATTAGTGGCTGAATTCTTTATAAACATAGTGTATACTGACTAAACATGTCATCTCTTACAAACAACTAGTAAGTCATTGTTTTGTTATTTTTAGAGCTTTATAATGATGCTCAAGCATATATTTTAAACATTAGGTCTATATTGGCGCATTATCTACGTGACAGCACCCTTTAATAGAAATGGGAATAACTGTGTTTGTACTCAGGTACCATATTTGTAGTTTTTTAATTGAGTGGCCTGTTCCAATCAGTTTTGATTGTCGTGACGTCCGATGTTTTAATCAGCCCTGCTGTCGGGTTTACAGCTCTATATTTTTGGATAAATGAGATGATGCTGATAATTTGCAAAAGATGGATGAATGACAAGATTGTTGAAAGCAGCACTTCAACTTGATTGATGTGTGACACCGAAACCACAGACCCTTAAGGAGCTTCACTTGCACTACAAGTGTAGTGGCTCACTCAATATAACTCTTGTTGCTTGAAGGAAAGAGAGACAGATGTTGTCATGCTTAATCAATCTTATAATTGAAAAAAGCTTTGCTGCTGTTGTTGGCACAGTTTAGAACCCGTGCAGATGCTCTGGGAAATTTCAATAAGCTGATTTAATAGCATTTTAACCTTTTTTTCCCATTATTCTTCTCCCAGATGTTGTAATTACACAATATATAGTAACGGAGGTGCAGTACGGCAGGTGTGAAAACTCTGTGTCTTTATTAGTGGGCACAAGCAGAATAAATAAATTAGAAATGATGCATTCAACCTCAAAAGCAGCAAAAAAACATAAAAATGAATAGTTTCTATATCATTAATGTTCAGTTTTAGTGTGTGCTTTCAAATCCAGCAGAAAAATGCACATGTTACAAGAGGCCTTCTGTCAGTGTGGTGGGAGCTGAAACACAGACTGTACTCAAAGGGCAAACAAAAGTGAAAAAGACAAATATTTTATGGTATCAGCAGGTGATGATTGGCACTCGCTGGGTTTGGGTTTGATTCTACCTTTTACTGGAGGGACACCTGTGCCTGTGATACCTGTGTGTACCAGGAAAAAAAATGAATAAACAACAACTCATCTTTATAACTCATCTTTCTTGTTCAGATTCACTAATTGTATTAAGTTAGTAAACTGACCTGAACTAGGCCTGTATTATCAGAAAACTCATTTTTCGTTTTTCATGGCATTTATTGGCTGCAAGTGCATTTTAGTTGCTAATGTTGTTGTCAAATTTAAAGACGTTCATAATAAACAGTCCTGGAACATCTTAAATCAGTTGCATTTACTGTGGTGAATTATAAAATTGTTAACTGGCCAGCTGGCCAGTATCACAGTTCTATTATTTTTCCCCATTTTGATGTCAGTCTACCTCTGATCTGTCTGCACTGATCTATTGTGATGTCATCAGATTATTTGCAACATTTATAAAGCACCAATCCTCCTCAACGTGCTTTATATCATAAGGTAAAGACCCCACAAAATTAAAACCGTCACAATCAGACAACCCTCTAAGACCAAGCACTTGGTGACAATGAGGGGGAAAAACTCCTTTTTAAGAGGAAGAGACCTCAAGCAGAACCAGGATAAGAGAGAGGCTTGAGGGGTTAGGAGAAACGGAGAACGCACAGAGAAAAGGACTAAACATATATTATGAGAGCAGGAAGATATAATGACACGCAGTATTGGTGGATAAATACTGTATGTGGGAGGTGAAAAGATATGGTCAGATAAACTTTATATCTCAGTAGGATATTCCTAACAAGTATTATCCATTTACACCGTCTCAACTAGCCTAGGCTAAGCCACACTAATATGCCTGATGATAAACTTTGTTTGCAGTGTTTGTATAGCAAAGGAAAGTCCAAGGTCTGTGAGAGGTGCTATTTTTATTCCAAGCAAATGCTGGCATCATTAGCTGACTGATTAGGAAACGACCTTGCTACTAGCTCAACTTAAGTTAGAGCCTTAAGCGTGTCAAAAGTTACCGTATCGCCCTCTTTTCATGTCATTAAAGGCACAGGAAATATCAGTGCATACACACCTGTGTACTTACAGAGCATGTTTTAAACAGGTGCTGGTAGAAGGCATCTCTCACTACTAAGTCCAAAGTACACAGGTTCAGGAGAAACCTAGTTGCCTCTTCTTACATCATGACTACTATAATTGCAAGATGATACGTTTTCCTGGCTTGGCTATTTATTTAGTTTATTGGGATCCTCTTTTGCTACTCTGCATCACAGACACTGATATTTCAGTGGTACACAAAAAATCTAAATCTTTACATTGTGACATACAGCATTTCAAAATAAGCAAAACAATGTCTTACGCAGCTATTTCCAGCTAACTGCATGAACTCCAATGACTCAATTTATAACTTTTGCCCATTTTGCCCACCTGTTTCACGTACCTCTCGCTGCTCTTGTTTGTATGTGTCTCCAGCCGCAAAACAGGCCAGTACACCCTGCAACACAGCCAGAATGGACAACAAGGAGACAGATATGCCACTTCTGCTTCTTCTACCACCGGCAGCACAGAAACCAGCAGCATGGAGCCAACGTCACTCCCCAGTCAAAATTCTGCAATCCAGCATTCCTCCAGCCCCAAGCCTGGATCCAGCCCCAAGCCTGGATCCAGCCCCAAGCCTGGATCCAGCCCCAAGCCTGGCTCCAGCCACAGCCCCAGGCACAGCCACAATTCCAGGTCCAGACCATCGCCCGCATGTCAGCGCTGCAACTCTCAGGTAGGCTGGGAATGATATGATGAGAAATGGTAGTACACCAGCAGATTTTGTTCACTTTCAGTCTGTTGGGGCAAATACTTCATTTCATTCCAACACTATTCCGCTGTATAGGATTCTTTTAGTATTTTACGGCTCTCTGGTAGAATGTACAGTATTTTGACCCTCTCTTAGTTGCGCTGGGAGTGACACAGTGTGCAAGCTCTTGGGTTTGCTTTAATTCTTATACACTTTATGAAAAGTGTGTGTGTGTGTGTGTGTTTGGTATGTGTGTTATGTGAGAGCAGACAGTTGGCGCAGCCAGTTGCTGCCACCATCTAGACTTGTTGAGACCAGTTGAGAGACCTGTCTACTTCATTATCTCTGTGGATCATAGCTGGAAGATCGTTGAAATGAATTATTAATCGCTGAAACGGGACAGAGAAGCTGAAACTGCAAGCTTAAAACCTAATTCTTTTGAGCTCATTTTGAAGGACTCTTTGGACGAGCTGCAGATGGACGACTACTGGAAGGAGGTGGAGAATATTTCATCCTCGGGCAGCGCAGGAGAGAGGGGAGAAGGAGAAGTTCAAGAGGAAGAACCGCAGAAAATTCCTGAAGGTGGGATACGCCCTAAAGGATAAAGGCGAAATTTAGATCGTAGACTTATTTGGACTTATGTGTTGTTCCAGAAGCAAACAAATTCTAATGTAAAAGTCCGTTCCTACACTGGAAAAGGAATTCCTCACTGAAAGCTCAGTCTTTTCATTCATCTCTTTATGTAACACTTTGTAGGTCTCCCTCAGACCCTGATGTTTATACTCATTTTCTGTCTGTTTGCCGTCATTCGCATCTCTGTTTAAACAGTTTGGAGACACATTGAGTGTCTCGTTTTGAAGTAGTTTCATGTGGGACGTAAGTACCAGCTGTTTATCACACACCGCTGCTGGGCCAGCTCAGACTTGAGGATACTGGCTCTGTGTTGCCTTGCACAGTAGGAATGCACTTCCTATGCATTTCTTCAGTCATATTTAGCCTTTAGTGTGTGAATACTATTGTTTTCTACAGTAAACACGCTCTTCCTGTTAGAATATGTGCAGCCATTTCTGTATGTGGTCACTCCTTTCCCTTTCCTGCACCTGTAGATTTGTTTAAGTAATGCCGCGCCATCTCAGCAACCAAGGAGAGAATTGCCCATCATCTTCCCTTCTCAGTATTGCCCGTTCTGTTTGTCTCTTTCAGAGGGTGAGCAGGAGGAGGCGTGGCTTGCAGAAGCAGGTCTAGCACGGCTTGTTGATCATTCATTCGCAGCTGATCAGGATCAGGTGACAATCATATATCTTTTATTGAATTGATAAGAAGCGAGTCCAGGTTCCATATTTTCAGGTCAGATCTTGAATGAGCATTTACTCTTTGTGACGTTTGAAGCCTTCTTAGATAAATAAAAATGTACGTGAGAAAAAAGATGGACTAATGTAAAACATTATTGTGTGAAAACAACAAATAGATTTAAGTTTGTGTCTGATCTTAATGTATTTATTGACAGGAAGAAGACAGTGCAGTTTTCCTTTCCACGCTCACCAGGACTCAGGCGGCAGCTGTAGAACGTCGCGTGGCTTCAGTGCAGCAGACCTTAAGGCGACGTAACCGGCAACAACTTCCTGATGTTCGAGATATATTCCGACCCCCTGATAAGGTTAGCAGATAAACACTTTGCTTGACACAAACTGCCAGCTCACCAGCCACATTGTAAGGTACACCTTTTTAACTGCTCATTAACACAGATATCTAATCAGCCAATCACATGGCAGGGACTCAATGCATTTAGATATGTAAACATGCTCAAGACAACCTGCTGAAATTCAAACTGAGCATCAGAATGGGGAAGAAAGGTGATTTTAGTGACTGTGAATGCTGCACGATTGTTGGAGCCTGGCGTGCTGGTCTGAGTATTTCAGAAACTGCTGATCTCCTGGAATTTTCCTGGAAAACCTGATGACTGCTTATTGCAGGGTAACACGCCATGTCACAAAGCTCAAATCATCTCTAACTGGTTCATTAAACACAATGAGAATGAGTTCATTATACCCAAATTACCTCCACAGTCAACAGATCTCAATTCAACAGAGCACCTGTGGGGGATGTGATTGAACTGGAGATTATAGACTCATTACAGATCAACAAATCTGCACCAACCGTGTGACGCTATCATGTCAATGTGGACAAAATCTCTGAGTAATTTTTCCAACATATTGTTGCATCTGTGCCATCTGTGCCACAGACTTAAAGCATTTCTGAAGGCAAAGAGGGGGGGGTGTCATACTTGGCTGGTGAGTGTAATTGACCCAGTATTTTGCAGTCGGTCAAACCCCAGTGAGACGCTAGTGCTTTCTTGCTGTGAGTAGCCATTCTAATGCCTGGTCAAAACACTAGAGCAATGGTTGATTTAGCCTAGCCTGGCAAAAGACAGTAAAGTTCTGGCTAGCTTGTACAGAGCAGCAGTAAGTATACTATATATGATTCTTTCTTATTGAATAATTTTGTTTGCATTTTTATTATTTATTGGTCAAAGACAGAGAAAAGCAGGGGGAGGGTTACCAGGGGGAAATGACACACAGGTATTGGTCCAGGCCAGAAACAAACCCAGCTCCTGGAGCCTCTTGTCATGCTCAACCCAGTGAGCTGTAGTGGTAATATAAAGAGAATCTTAAGAGGAAACATCACAAGCTGGTGTGGCATGTGCACAGCCCAAAACCAGAAAGCTCTGAAGTGAGTAATTGAAACTCCTCAGATCATCACTGGCACCTGAGCATATGGATGAGATGAGTTGTCTGCATCGAGCCCAAAACAAAAGACAACTCCCAACCACACCTTGCTGCCATCTGGACAGTGATGATCCACTGATCCACCTTTAGGCTGCACACTTTTCTTTTCTTTTTTAACATATGCACAAGAAATATAGTGTGGATAACAAGAATTGGTTTTACAGTGGGGTACTTTCTAGCCTACGACTGTGTCTTAGTTTAGATACTTCTGCTAGTACACCCTCCATGTGGTACACTAAGCACACTGCATTCTTAACACAGTTTTAACAGGGTAGCGCAGTCTTAAATCAAGCTAAGCAAAGTGATGCTAGCTAGCATTAGCATCACTATCATTGCTGGTAACTTATCTTCAGTCCTGCTAGTGGGAAATTGTTTAGTGTTCCTAATCTTTCTGCTACACAGCTCAAATGACAGCCATTGAGGATAATAAGTGTTCAATGCAACATTCAACATTTGGATTGTTATACCATACACCAGGGTCAGCGCCAAAGCAGATAAACTAGATGAACGACCAATTTTGACGCGGTGGAAGCTAACTCTCTTTTCTGTTTCCTTAAAACACAGCAACAACAAAAAGAAAAGAAGAGATTAATGCTGCCAACTTTACAACCTAAACAACAAATTGAAGTATAAACAACTGATCAGAAACCTGCATGCATAATAACCATAAACGCAAAGTATTTGTTTCGGAGTTTCAAGTTTCAAGTGACGTCAAGTGACGTCATACTTTAGCGTTGTTGATGACCATTTTTAGTTGCAAAGAGACACATACAAGGGTCGCAGACTGTTGACCGACTTGCATAGACCTATGCCTATGACCTATGACTATGTACAGTGGCTTGCAAAAGTATTCGGCCCCCTTGAACTTTTCCACATTTTGTCACATTACAGCCACAAACATGAATCAATTTCATTGGAATTCCACGTGAAAGACCAATACAAAGTGGTGTACACGTGAGAAGTGGAACGAAAATCATACATGATTCCAAACATTTTTTACAAATAAATAACTGCAAAGTGGGGTGTGCGTAATTATTCATCCCCCTTTGGTCTGAGTGCAGTCAGTTGCCCATAGACATTGCCTGATGAGTGGTAATGACTAAATAGAGTGCACCTGTGTGTAATCTAATTTCAGTACAAATACAGCTGCTCTGTGACGGCCTCAGAGGTTGTCTGGGAGAATATTGGGAGCAACAACACCATGAAGTCCAAAGAACACACCAGACAGGTCAGGGATAAAGTTATTGAGAAATCTAA